>CAJGYO010000684.1:0-163483 GCA_904845875.1 Miscanthus lutarioriparius | reverse complement strand
AGACTTAAACTTATATCTGATCATGATAATGTTGAATTGCTTTGCATCAAAAGCATCGGCAATGATAAACGGTGGCATATGTTTTAGTATGCATAGTGGAGGAAAACTCAACCTTGGCTTTCTCAGCAGCTTTCCTGAGCTTTTGCAATGCTAACTTGTCCTTACTTAGATAGTCAAGAGGTGCACCATAAAATTATGCACCACTAAGAAAAAGTGTCACCATTGGTTGCCTTGACCGGAAAAATATGTCGAAATTAAGAATTACAACACTTAATTCAACATCTTGGAACAGACACTCAAGCAGATACCTTATTCTACAATATTGTCTGTGTGGAATAGTCCTAAAGTCACACATATTTATACGGTGAGTATAACATACTTTGTTTTAAAATTTTATGAGAGATTTTTTAAGACACGCAGTATTATCTATGTGACAAGCACTTATATTTACATATATACTCGAATTTATGTGTACATAATTATATGGAGATGCAGCAGAACTTATTCATGGATTTATTGGCGCATGAAAGAAATGGATATCGAAGAATTCTTCATGTCGATATAAAATATTATCTTAGCCATATCACGAAAAAGTCTATATAGTAGAGTTTATGAGCCTTCGATGTCGCGTTCTCCGTGACTATGTTAATTTCACGAACTTTGCTTTTTGAATTAAATATCACTTTAACATCGATATTTAATTTAACAATATTATTATCTTATCGTGCGATCTTTGTGTTTTTAGTACAAAAGATCTAGTAACACGCTACCTAGTCTTAGAAGAATTTAGAAGGAAGCTGGGAGAGGAGTTGAAGGCCAACATCGAAATTGTAACTTGCCGTCACCGTCGAGGTACATACTATTGTACGAGTTGTTTGTACGTTAAGATTCTAAAAACTTATAGACAATCTCCGTACATGCCCTTATTGATATATATATTTTTTAAAAATATATAAAATCTAGTGCATGTTTTTTTTTGCGAAATACACGAGCACAGGCGCAGACGTTCAATACGCACGCACACTCATCCATATGAACACACGTACGCAAACCCTACCTATATGAGCACCTTCGAAAGACTGTGCCGACATATCTCGAGATTGACGAGGCGCAGATTGATGAAGTCACCACATACGCCTTGCTGTCAACGGGAACGTCGTCCTGTCAATGGGAACGTCGTCTACCACTGAAAACATAACGTCGTTAAATCCTAGACTAAAATAAATCGAGAAAAATACGAGCACTCGTGTCAAGTCGAAGACTTTAACTCAGATGGTCAGGTTTCAAAAAAAAAAACTAACCAAGGCTCAGTTTGCTAAAATCCAGCGCATGTGGAAGCACAAATAAATAAATTCAGGAAACGTACTTACCGATAAAATGAAGCAGAGGGAACGAATTTATCAACGGTGCAGATTAGCCCCCAAGTTAATCGACGTCCTAGATCTCAGCCCTGCACGAGCACGGCAAAGCCTTCCTCCCCCAAAGTCCCATCCTCCCAACCCAAACAAACCCAGGCGAATCGCCGCGGCCCGCAGCGCAAACGCACCCCAAAGCCCCCCGAACCCCAGCGAGACCAACGGAGGCGGACGCGAAACCCCAACACCTCTCGGCGGCCGCCGCGTAGAAGAAAGACGGCCACGACGGCGGAGGCGGAGGCAGCGGCGAGGGTGACGGTACTGATGGAGTCGCTGGAGGCCCTCGTGGCGCACATCCAGGGCCTCTCCGGCAGCCCCGAGGAGGTGGCGCACCTCCACAGCCTCCTCAAGCAGGCGGACGGCGAACCCCTGCGCGCCCACGCCGCCGCGCTGGTCCCCTTCCTCGCGCACCTCAGCCCGGAGACCCACTCCCTCGGCTACCTCTACCTCCTGTACGTGCCGCCCTTCCCCCGACCTCCTTCGCCTCAACCCTAACCCCGCACCTTCGAACCCATCGCCGCTCCCTCTCCCCCTCCCCAACTCTAAACTCCTCCTAACTTTCCCCTTGTTTGCTGCAGGGAGGCGTGCGCGACATCCGGTTCCAATCTGAGCGACTTCGGCGGCGGGGACTTCCTGGTCACCATCGCCGGCTTCCTCACCGCGTGCTCGGCGGACCAGATACGCCTGGCGCCCGACAAATGTGCGTGCTGTTTTTGATCTCCAGATCGTTTCCAATCGCAATGCGCTGTACCCCATTACGATTGGTTCTGCAGCGGTTGTAATCTGATAAATTTCGACCTCGTCGTGTGGTGGCGGTGTTTAGTCCTGAATGTGTGTAGGGTGCTCAAGGATCAGGTCATGCAACTCATCATGCCCATCAGAGGGATCGCCCCACTGCGGGCGGCGGTCCGTAAGATCCAGTCCTCGCCCGAGCAGCTGACCCCGGTCCACGCGGACTACCTTCTCCTGTGCTTGCTGGCAAAGCAGTACAAGGCTGGCCTCAGCGTCCTGGAAGATGACATATTCGAAGTCGAACAGCCAAAGGACCTGTTCCTCTACTGCTACTACGGGTCTGGATCGAATGCGCCCTGTGGTTCACTTATGGTTTTGGAGTCCATGTGGCTCTTGCTTACTAGTTTGCCTTCTGTTGCAGAGGGATGATTTACATTGGGCTCAAGAAGTTTCCTAAAGCTTTGGAGCTTCTTCACAATGTGAGGCCTTGACCTTATGTCGCGTCTCTGTTTTTGATACTTCGATTGCATCTGATGTTTACTGAGGTATTATTTTCAGGCTGTTACTGCCCCAATGTCAATGTTGAACGCGATTGCTGTAGAAGCTTACAAGAAGTATGTCCTAGTTTCACTCATTGTGAATGGACAGGTACACTTCCAGTCTGCACTCTCTAGTCTCTACTGCTGTCTAATGCAGACCTTCAGGAGTGAATTTTTCTGGGAACTTTACCTAATGTTTTGTTATGAAAGCTTTGTTCCCCACTGGCATAGTATTCAATTAACAGTCTACATCATTTATTATAGGTTTATATAGGCCAAATACAAATATGATTAATTAAAGTACCAAATTCTTGGTGGATTTCATTATATTGGGCAACTTGAGCTATCTAAAAACCAGTTCTCCATGAATTTATTGAACTTAATATTGTGCCTGTTACCACTTGGTAGATTAAGTTAGGTCTATTGTTCAGGAAAAATAAAATTGGTGCAAAAAGCAGGCGGATTGATAAGGGTATGGGTGATTAATCTGATAGATTCAACGTACTGCACCATTTTTATCTTCTATAATCGTTTCTGTCCACTCAGTTTATGTCTTTGTTTTGCTTGGTGGGGTTTTACCACATATAGAGATTCCTGATGGGGTGAACTTGATATTCTGAATTTTACTGTGCTGATAGATATCTAATTTAAACTCATTGTAATTTATTTTCTGAGCATCCCTGGGAAGTTGTTGCTTTTAAGTTGAATTGGCTAACATTTTGATTTAATTTGTGTAACAGGTCCCATCATTTCCTAAGTATACATCCGTATCAGCTCAAAGGAGTATGAAAAATCACGCCCAGGTCTTATTCCACGAGTTTCAATTTGAAAAGCACCAAATTATAAACTATGGCTTATGCTATGATAGCAGTGAGTTGTTGGATCACTTGAATGCAGTGTTGATGTCAGCTGCTCTGCCTAGTTGTTTTGTTTTTATTGTATTTTTTCGTAAATTAATTTTGTTTTGATAAATGTTAGTGACTGTTTCTTTGCCTTACAAAACATAGGAAGATGGTTACCTTTATGTTTTTAGCAACACACTTTTTATAATGAACTGCTATTTTGAAAGCTGTAGATATAACATTGTTGACATTTCCCTTAGGTTCAACCACTGGCACTATTGCCGTGCTTTAACATATATATGATAAATTTTACTATGGTAGATTTTGCTCTTATTGGTGATAGAATCTCAACCTTTTGATTACCTGCACATCCTTTTTTTTACGTGGTCTATAACTGTCATGATCTTATATAATCTCTCTTTGTTATCCTTTTTCAGATTTATGTTGAGCTATCTACAAGCTATAGCAACGGTCGCTACACTGATTTAGAGACATTTGTCCAAGCAAATTCAGCAGTATTTCAATCTGTGAGTATTTTTCTGTCCACTTCGGTTGCCATTCTCTACTGTTATATTCTGTTTACCTGCAACAGTAGCTATTGCCTTGTTGGAAACTACTTGTTGCCTATGTGTCAGATTTTATATACAACAACAACAACAACAAAGCCTTTAAGTCCCAAACAAGTTGGGGTAGGCTAGAGTTGAAACCCAGCAGAAGCAATCAAGGTTCAGGCACGTGAATAGCTGTCTTCCAAACACTCCTATCTAAGGCTAAGTCTTTGGGTATATTCCATCCTTTTTAGTCTCCTTTTATTGCCTCTACCCAAGTCAATTTCGGTCTTCCTCTGTCTCTCTTCACGTTACTATCCTGGCTTAGGATTCTACTACGCACCGGTGCCTCTGGAGGTCTCCGTTGGACATGTCCAAACCATCTCAACCGGTGTTGGATAAGCTTTTCTTCAATTGGTGCTACCCCTAATCTATCACGTATATCATCGTTCTGAACTCGATCCCTTCTTGTATGACCGCAAATCCAACGAAACATACGCATTTTCGCGACACTTATCTGTTGAACATGTCGTCTTTTCGTAGGCCAACATTCTGTACCATACAACATAGCAGGTCTAATCGTCGTCCTATAAAACTTACCTTTTAGCTTCTGTGGTACCCTTTTGTCACATAGGACACCAGATGCTTGCCGTCACTTCATCCACCCTGCTTTGATTCTATGGCTAACATCTTCATCAATATCCCCGTCTCTCTGTAGCATTGGTCATAAATATCGAAAGGTATCATTCCTAGGCACTACTTGACCATCTAAACTAATATCTTCTTCCTCCCGAGTAGTAGTGCCGAAGTCACATCTCATATACTCAGTTTTAGTTCTACTGAGTCTAAAATCTTTGGACTCCAAAGTCTCCCGTCATAACTTCAGTTTCTGATTCACTCCTGTCAGGCTTTCATCAACTAGCACTACATCATCCGCGAAAAGCATACACCAAGGGATGTCCCCTTGTATGTCCCTTGTGACCTCATCCATCACTAAGGCAAACAAATAAGGGCTCAAAGCTGACCCTTGATGTAGTCCTATCCTAATCGGGAAGTCATCCGTGTCTCCATCACTTGTTCGAACTCTAGTCACAACATTGTTGTACATGTCCTTAATGAGCCCGACGTACTTCGTTGGGACTTTATGTTTGTCCAAAACCCACCACATAACATTTTGTGGTATTTTATCATAAGTCTTCTCCAAGTCAATAAAAACTATGTGTAGGCCTTTCTTCTTCTCCCTATGCGCTCCATAACTTGTTTTATTAAGAAAATGGCTTCCATGGTTGACCTTCCGGGCATGAAACCAAATTGGTTCATAGAGACCCACGTTATTGCTCTCAAGCGATGCTCGATAACTCTCAGTATGGCTCATTAACTTAATTCTCCGGTAATTAGTACAACTTTGAATATCCCCTTTATTCTTGTAGATCGGTACCAATATACTTGTCCTCCACTCATCAGGCATCTTGTTCGATCGAAAAATATGGTTGAACAGCTTAGTTAGCCATACTTTAGCTATGTCTCCGAGGCATCTCCCATCGTCTTACCTCCTTTCATTCTTTTTAACGCTTCTCTGACCTCAGATTCTTGGATTCTCCGCACAAAGTGCCTATTGGTGTCATCAAAAGAGTCATCCAACTGAAAGGTTGTGTCCGTATTCTCACCATTGAACAATTTGTCAAAATACTCTTGCCATCGATGTCGGATCTCATCCTCCTTCACCAAGAGATGCTCTCTTTCATCCTTAATGCACTTAACTTGGTTGAAGTCCCTTATCTTTCTCTCACGAACCCGAGCCATCCTATAAATGTCATTCTCTCCTTTCTTCGTACTCAAACGTTGGTAAAGATCCTCGTACGCTCTACCCTTTGCCACACTTACAACTCACTTTGCAGTCTTCTTTGCCACCTTGTATTTCTTTATGTTGTCCACGCTCCTGTCATGGTACAAGCGTCTATAGCATTCTTTCTTCTCCTTAATAGCCCTTTGGACTTCCTCGTTCCACCACCAAGTATCTTTAGCATCGCCTCCACTTCCTTTGGTTACTCCACACACCTCTGAGGCCACCTTCTGAATGTTGGTTGCCATCTTCTCCCACATGTTGTTTATGTCATCTTTTTTCTTCCAATAGCCCTCTTTGATAACCCTTTCCTTGAATACCTCTGACGTCTCCTCTTTCAGTTTCCACTACTTTGTTCTTTCAATCTTAGCTTGTTTATCCATACGGGCACGCACCTGAAAACGAAAGTCTGCCACCAAAAGCTTATGTTGAGAAACAACACACTCCCCTAGTATCACCTTGCAACCCAAGCATGCTCGTTTGTCCTTTCTTCTTGTGAGGACAAAGTCAATCTGGCTAGAGTGTTGTATGCTACTCAAGGTCACTAGATGAGATTCTCTCTTTCTAAAGAAAGTGTTGGCTATCATCAGGTCAAAAGCTACCGCGAAGTCCAGAACTTCCTCCCCCTCCTGATTCCTACTACCATACCCAAAACCTCCATGAACTGCCTCGAAACCTGCGCTTGTAGTACCTACATGCCCATTAAGATCTCCTATAAAAAGCTTCTCACTACTAGGTATAGCTCTAATTAGACCATCTAAGTCTTTCCAGAACTGTCTCTTAGCACTCTCGTCGAGGGCTACTTGAGGGGCATACGCACTAATTACGTTCAAAACTATATCACCAATGACAAGCTTGACTAAGATAATCTTATCTCCTTGCCTTTTCACTCCCACCACAGTATTCTTGAGGCTCTTATCAATCAAAACCCCTATTCCATTTCTATTCGCAACTGTCCCTGTGTATCAAAGTTTGAAACCTGTATTGTCCACCTCCTTCGCCTTCTGACCCTTTCATTTAGTCTCTTGAACGCATAATATATTTACACGCCTCCTAGTCGCGGTATCAACTAATTCTCTTAACTTACCTGTAAGCGACCCTACATTCCAACTTTTTAAATGGATCCTAGTTGGTTCGACTAGCTTCCTTACCCTTCGCACCCGTCGACTCAGATGTGAAGACCCTTGCTCATTTTTCACTACACCCGGGCGCCGATGTAGCGCGCCACTAAGGATGCGACGACCCGATCCTTGCTCACTTGACACCATGCCCAGATCGCGACACGGCGCGTCACGGGGGTGACGACCCGGCCCTTGCTCATTTAACACCATACCCGGGTTCCGATATGGCGCGTCGCTAAGAGGGTTATGCATCAACGGTTTTCTTTCGGGTTTCATCTCCATTAGAATGGTTAGATTTAACGTTGACTCGCCACGCCTATCACAACCCTCCTCCTTTACCAGGGTTTGTGACCTGCTATGTTGAGACAACATAGGCGAAGTTATGTGTCAGATTTTATATGATTCGAAAATTTAATTGGCAAAATGATGCATTTGTTAACATCCCTGATTATGAACTGCTTTCGTTTCTGGCAGGACAACAACCTAGGGCTGGTGAAGCAAGTGCTCTCCTCGATGTACAAACGGAACATCCAAAGGCTGACCCAGACTTACTTAACTCTTTCACTTGAAGATATTGCTAGGTCTGTTCAACTTGAAACACCAAGGGATGCTGAAATGCATGTACTTCGCATGGTAGGTGTTCTTTCTACAGCCTGTTTGCATTATGTGGCCAAGTCAAGTAGTCGACACTGAAAAATGGCATATTTTTACAGATTGAAGATGGAGAGATCCATGCAACCATAAACCAGAAGGATGGAATGGTCAGCTTTCATGAAGATCCTGAACAATATAAAAGTGTTGAGATGTTGGAGCATATTGACTCGTCTATCCAGAGGTGTGTGAATTACTGACGCTCTTAACGCCTATAATCATTTTATATAACCTCAAAAATTTATGAAACCATCCTAGTTCTAGAATTGTGGTTCCATTCTTAGCAACCATGCACATTGCCATAGCCTCTCAGAGAAGTTGACAAATATAGTTGATGTGGATGCCATTGAGCTATTGTTAGACATAGAGCACACATGTAATTTGGACTGATTCATTCTAAAATCTGTCCCCAGATTGACAGCATTATCCAAGAAGTTGGCTTCAATTGATGAGAACATGTCATGCGATCCTGCATATTTGATGAAGGTCAGTTCAGAGTTTCATAGAGATTTTATAGTTTTTTCTCGTGTCCCTGCCTTGTGGTTTGCTAAGTTCGGGATTTGGTGCAGACGGGAAGGGATCGTGGAAGATTCGATGGAAGGTTCGACTACGATGACTACGACTCTGTTCCGCACAAGTATTTTTGAGTTGTTCTGAGCCTAATGTGATTTTGAAGTACGATCATCAAAGTAGCAGCCATTCCCTAAAGTTATCATTAGTTTGATCGATCAATGGCTTTTGAAAATTGAAATGCTGTAAATTCTGGTTTAAAGAATGGGTGTGTGGAGAAGGCAGATACTGCTATTCAGTCAGTGGGATTGATCGGGGCTTTAATCTGCATCTGCTTGCTGTCGCTAGCATATTTGTCCCTCAATCCTGAGACGAGATTTCGTTTCTAAATCATTTTGCTCGGTAGACTTTGACCAACATTCCAAATTATCACGTAAACATCCTGGAACCAATCCGGTGTTCCAGGTTCATTCACCTTGAAAGGCTTGCGCACAAAGTTCAGTATTTGCACCAACTGAAGTTGAGCATGGCTTAGTGTTCACATTTGGTCGTGCAGTTAATATTTAACAAATATTCCATGCTTAGGTCCTGTGTGCATACATGAGTTAATTTCTAGCTAGCTAAAAATTAGCTCTAGTGCCAAACAGGGGGGCTACTTTCTTAGACAAGTCTTCAACTAATTATTAGCCAACCATAGCAAATTTTGTCATAACTAGTAAATAGCCATGTGTATCAAACATTAGGGTACGAAATAGTATAACCATTTTTCTTGTATTATACACTAATGTTTCTATCTAAAAAAGAATACAATTCTAGGTCTTATTAAGGTCAAACTATCTTAAATTTGATTATGTTTATAAAAAATATTATCAAGAGGTCTGGCTCTAAACAGATATTATGGCCCCGTTTGCTTGTCTGAAAAAAAAGATAAAACACTGTAGTGGCGGGTTGTTGTGAGGGAAAAATACTGTAGCGGCTGGAAGATGCACTGTAGCGTGTGAAGAGGAGCAGCAGGATGGTTTGAAAATTTCAGAACAGCGAACACGCCCTATACTGTAAGAATATCTCACGAGGAATCTAGTGTACTAATCTAGTATAGTAAATATTCGTGTTTTTTTATATAAATGTGATTGTACTTTTACTTTAAAATCAGTTAAATTAGCACTATCCTATAATTGTATTCCTTTATAGATGGCTGGAGTACATACATTATTTATACTAGGAAATAATTGCACATGGCATAATATAATTCATTATTAATTGCCTTGCGTCCCGTCTGGTGCGGGTATTTTCTGATTCGGCGATAATTTTGAATTTGATCTGTATGAAATTTAAGCAGAATTGTTGCCAAATCCTTGCGTTCCAATTAGGCTCCTTAATTTAGCAGACGAAAGACGCCTAAACCTCTCTCGCTGTACCCTCCCGGAGTCCCGGTCATCCCTGTCGCCGCGCGCCTCCAATTCCAATGGCGATCACCGTCGGCTTGGGCCACTCGACGCTCCCCCTCGCGAGAACGCGCTGCGGCGCGCCGCCGCATGACCCCTGCTCATGTCTTACCGGCGAGCCACGCCGCATCCGCCCCTGCCGCGCGAACTTGGCCACGCCGCCGGCTCCCCTCGACGACGACGAGCCCCGCAAGAGCCCGCTCGATCTAGCCCTGATACTTGCTTCTATCGCCGCGGCGGCAGCGGCCGCCAGCCCGCATGCCGCGCTCGCCGCGTCCGGTGGGGCCATGGGAGGGCGCTCCTACTCGTCGTCCTCGCGCTCCTCCTCCTCCCCGGCATCCTCACACTCTTCTTCCTCCTCGTCATGGTCGAGTCCCTCCTCATCGTCCTCCACCTCGTCATCGTCGACGTCGTGGCCCACCTCCTCGCCGGAGCAGCAGACGGAGACGACTTACGTATCAGTCGGCACGGCGCAGCCGCCTCCGGTGGCTACGCCCGCCGAGAGCGACGCGGCGATGCGGTTCGGGACCCGTCTAGCTTGTGCTTCCGTCAGCGCCGTTGCCCTGTTTCTCGCCGTGCGGCGCTACACCCGGCCGAGGGCGACCGTCATCAAACTCCAGGTCCTGCTGATTTTTGCCGTATCCATTTTTTCCCTATCCGTGATCACTAGTTAGTAGATCAATCTGAAAAGCTCACTATGCAAATCGATAGTAATTGGGAGTTTGTCATAATTCAGGTTGCATTGCTGGGTTTGGCAAAGTCATTCCAAAAAGATCTGAACGAGATTGCAGAGAAGGTGGAGGCTTCTAATCAACGATGGTATAAGTTCATATTGACAGGTAATGCAGATTCTAAATTCTTGCTGCTCAAGTGCTCATGTACTAACATTCTGCAACTCCTTCAATGTTAGTTTCATTTTTTTTATCGCCCTTTTGATTTGTACCTTGTGAAACTTGGCTAGAAGGTATATATGACATTCTTAAATTATAACCAGGACTTTCATGTAGTTTATGATATTCAGACTGTACCCGGTCCTCATGTCAAGTACATGCTTTCATAAATACTGAATGCGCAACCAAACTTGTCCAGCAGTAGACGAAATTTTAAGCTTGGACAGTATGTTAGGTTTCTTCAGAATACAAAGGGAACTCAAGAACTTAGTTTGTTGTAGTTTTTGCAAACAAACATGGATAATTAGGAACAGGTAGTAGATAATTTCTAGTTTTATTTCAGTTGCAGTGAAGACTGAAGTTGACAAGTATCTATAACCATGATATTGTAATGTATAATGCGTGAATACAAGTCATTTCAGGAATATTGGCACTTGTAGAAACTATCTTGTTTATTAATGTAAGAACCAATGTAATTGTAACAGTATCTCTGATACAGGTGAAATATAGTATATGTATACAAGATGTTTATCCACTCAAATGTTGATCAAATACTTGCATATAAAATATTTGATCGAATCATTTTCATTAAATGATATTAGATCTACAACTGCTTTGAGTTATCCATTAATACCTGCTTAGATTGCACATGAATATATCCATACTTGAGAGTAGCTTGTTTACCATACTCTGATGAACCACCATTTATGCAGAGACCTTATGTTCCCTGCGCCGTCACAACAATTGCTGTATATCTTCAAGTTTATCAGTAAGAGAGATATACATGACTTGAAAATTCTTTGGTGACAGATGGTTTTCATGCCTCTGTAGTGCAAGTCGCTGAATCTCGTGTTATTTCCATGCCATTTATTGTTAGGTTGATGTGAAATCTAGAGTTGACTCTTGGGAGCAGCATTTTGATAAAATTTCTATTGAGGAACGGAGTAAATTTGATGAAGAAACTCTCTACAACTTGGAAGGAATCAAGAGAGAGAAAACTTACTCCAGAAAACCTGATGGCTTCAGAAACGAATACATTGTGGTACGTGTACTTCTTACAGGGCAAAATTCTACCAAAAGGACAATTGTTATCCACATCACTATGAACTGGTTTAGACTATTTCTATGAACCGATGTTTTTCTGTTGAAACATCAAGCATATCAAGCTTCATACTGCAGAATGATTTTTTTTTTTTTGATAATTTCCAAATCTTCAGTTAACCATACTGGTTGCTGCCGTTGGAGCACTAAAATTCCCCGAAGTCAGAAACTATGCAGATCTGGAAGCAGTTGTGGAAAAGCTCAACTCTATATCCGCAAGACAAATTCAGGTATAGTGTTGCAGATAATTTTTCCCCCTTTTCGGGCCTGTTCGCATTGTCTGAATTCGGAGGAATTTGGATAGTTTGGAGGAATGCTGGAGGAATTTGTGAGAGAAAAACACTGTTCCGGATGAAAAAATAAGCGGATAAGCCGGGTTTAAGGGCACGCGAACGGGGCCAGTTGGCACAAGTGCTTTGCTTTTTCAGATGCATAACTGCGAGTCTGTGACATGAGTTGGAATAAAAATGACAGAGAATTACTGTGAAAACCTATTTATTTACTACGTATTTCTCAAGTGATTCATCCTTCTGATACCGTTGTATATTGGGTTCCTGACTGCGCCTGCTATTTCAGGGCATTCAAGTTTTATGGACTCCCCAAGATGAGCACGACGTTCTTTTTGGAAGAGAAGCTACTAGAAGACTATCCTTATCTGAAGCCCTTGTGTGAATTGTGATGACTAGGATAGTTTTGTTTTCTCTCCATGCTATCGTACAAGCAAGTAATCTACGGTGGTTGATGAGCCGATCGATCATATTATAAGATCGTAGGATACATATTAGGGAGGGTCTACTATGTATCTGCTCGATTCATTGGACAGGCATTCAGCACTAGTTGCAGCGGGGTTGTGGGATATGAGGACGATCACTTTGAATGCAACGCGCATGCACCGCACAAATTGTATACTGCTGGGAGTGAGCGAGCACTCACTCTACGGTGCACGGACCCGTGGATTGGTTGGGTCCGTAACTGAGAATTGTCTTGTATTATCCCTCAACGATTCTCTGCCCTCGAAGATATGTGGCCAAGTCTTTTTTGACGGGTATGTGACCAAGTTTTGTATAGGGCATCAAAATATATTTATTATTACTAGGCCGGTTTGAACAACACGTGCATGTAAACAACAACATACACGTTTCTAGTTCTAGATCTTGTGCTGAAAAATATGAACCAGAAGATAGATATTCCCTCTATCCTGTAACATAATGTATGCTATCATTAAAAAAAATCTAAATATAAGCTATTTTAGGGGATAAGAGCTATTTTGTATTTAATAGTTGCACAATTTTGGTATGCATTATTATATCAATACTTGTTATTAACCAATCTCCATTAGTCACGTCAATGGTAAGCTGATTAGAAAATGAAACGAGGACATATATTTCTTTAGCATTCTCTCTTAATCTGTTCTATTTGTTTAGTTATACTTACAAGATGGAGGGAGTATATCTATGAGTAGTTAGGATGCTTTGAGCCTTAGGGCAGCTCTAACCATCGACTTTAAAGCTAGCTCCTAGTATTTTTTCTCATATTTTAAAGAAAGAGAGAGAAAAGCCAGCTCTTAACCAAGAGCTAAGCTCTTGCATATATTTCAAGGTTACGTAGAGTGTCATGTGGCTATCCATGTTAAAAGTTATGTGCTCAAAGTTAGCACTATTGGAGAAGTTGACTTAGAGCTAGTAACTAACTCTTACCATTGCAGAACATGGACATGGCATGATTAGTCGAAGTAGTTCTCTTATACTAATGCTAATTTATGATTTAGAGCATCTCCAAGAGTATTTAATATTTTCTTCCTAAAAACATGAAGTTTTACGGCTCTAAAAATATATTAGAAGAAATAAAGAAGGCTATCTTCAAGAATTTCTTATAATACACTACTAAAATATAGAAGACAATTTAACATCAGGAATCCTATACTATTTCTAAATTATCCTAACCACTTTTATATATTCTTTCTCTCTTGTATATTTGTATCCGGAATCCTTTCCTACTCTTTATTCTTTCCACGTTCTTTCACCTTTACATTGGCCGATAAACGCGCGCGGGAGAGAGAAGACACGCGTGACTCGGAAGCGCGTACCTTTACGCGAAACATGGTGACTTTTCTCGAGTTTTAAAAAATTAGGAGGATAGATTATGAGTTGTTGAGATGCTTTTTTTTATCTTGCTGAAAACCAAGGATTACCGAGGGATTTAGAGAAGTCTGGGAGATGCTCTTACTATCAGTATTACTGCTACTATACTCATGGCAACAATTCCTAAGGTAAGTAATAAGTGGCCATGAAGGGAACTAACATGGTAGCAAGGCCAGTCGGTCCACTCAGTCTCTGATTGGACCATTTCAACGGTCTAGATGTAGATGTGGACGATTATACGTAGATTTAGAATAGATTAACGTGGATATAAATGCAGTTGTCCAGATATAGGCATAGATTTAGAGATATATAGATAGATAGATAGATAGATATACATATACGTATGATAAGATTAGTAGGATTAGTTTTCATAAGGGTGGGTGTGTTTGATTCAGGGACTAAAGTTGAGGAGGTGTCACATGGGTGTCGCGTGGAGTGTTTGAAAACTAATAAAAAAATTACAGAATCCGTTAGTAATCCGCGAGACGAATTTATTAAGTCTAATTAACCCATCATTAGCGCATGTTACTGTAGCATCACATTGTCAAATCTTAGACTAATTAGGCTTGAAAAAATCGTCTCGCAAAATAGTCTCAATCTATACATTTAATTTTATAAATAATTTATATTTAATACTCCATACATATATTAAAAATCCTATTAAACAACCGCTAAAGTTTAAGAGGCGGCGGAACCGAACACCCCACGATAAATTGATCTTGCTATATCAGAGGTACAGGCAAGTGGCCACGTGAGATGAGCGCAAGTGAACCTGGGTTCGCAACCCAGGCGGCCGGCCAGGCCCACTTCTGTTCCATGTGCCGGTTGGGCGGCCTAAATTGGGGCGGCGTCCGGGCCCACCGCATTGCTATCCATCCCAGCTCACGACAGCACGCGTCCACATCTCTCTCGCCCAGACAAAGAAAAAAGGTAAGAATCCCAAAGCAAATCACGCACCACACGCCCACGCCATGCGGCCGCCTTGCTAACCACGGCGCCGCTCGCATCGCCGCTGCCATGGCCGCCGCCGACTCCTCCAAGCCCGCGCGCGCAGCCGTGCTCCCCGCCCGGCCGCTCCTCCTCGCGCTCCCCTTCCTCTCCCTCCTCCTCCTCCTCTACGTCTACTCCACCTCCTCCCGCCCTGTCCTCTCCACAACCGTCGCCTCCACCACCACCACCACCACCACCACCACGACGGTGCCGCTGACCCCATCCCCGCCGTCCCCACACATCCGGATGCGGCGTTCCCGGTACGGCTCCTACGACGACTACCTCCGGCACCAGCTAAACAAGACGCTCGACCCGCGCCTCCGCCGGGTATGGGCAACCCGTGACTGGCAACGGAAGGTGGACGCGTTCGCGCGCCTCTTCGCGGGGCTCCGCGACGAGGGGGGCGGCCTCCTCACCAACGCCTCCCGCGCGCTCTGCGTCGGGGCCCGGCTGGGCCAGGAGGTGGCGGCGCTGCGGCAGGTGGGCGTCCACGACGCGCTCGGCATCGACCTGGCCCCGGCGCCGCCGCTCGTCGCGCGGGGGGACTTCCATAAGCAGCCGTTCCCTGACGACACCTTCGACTTCGAGTTCTCCAACGTCTTCGACCACGCGCTGTACCCGGACCGGTTCGCCGCCGAGGTCGAGCGCACGCTGCGCCCCGGGGGCGTTGCTGTGCTCCACGTCGCCGTGCACCGCCGTGGGGATAAGTACTCCGCGAATGACTTGCTTGATGTGCGCGGGCTTGTTGGGTTGTTCCCAAGGTGCGACGTCGTGAGGGTCTCTAAGGTCGATGCGTTCGGGCTCGACACCGAGGTCATCCTCCGCAAGAAGAGGTCGTCGTCTCGTCGTCGTCGGCGGCGGCTCTAGCTACCCGTGCGGACATCCATTGTTTTTGGGTCCTCCAGAACAGTCACCAGCCGACCACACGATCCAATCTTGGCTTGGCTTCCAAATTACGCCAAAGGTAAAGGGAAGTTTTGGGGCATCGATTTATTTTTGTTTTTACTGCTAATTGCGGCCTTGTAAAGTAGGAGGTGATTTTTTTGGTGACCAACACCAAGCACACACACTACGCATCCATCTTGTTCTTGTATACCTAGGCAGCGAATTGGTAGGAAAAACAATTGAACTCAATTGAATTGAAATCAATAGTTTTAAATTGTGTGCCAAGAAAAATCAATTTGAGGAAGGGAAGGATCAAATTGTAGCTAGGACTAGGAATGCATGCGCTTTCCCTTCTTTTCTTGAGCATCGCCTTCCTTTTGTTGCTTGTTTCTTGACTTATTAGACTTCTTCTCAGAGAGATTCTTTCACCCCAATTCGGGCGCTGCATGCCCCTACCCTGCTAATCGATGCGTGCAGCATACTGATGAGTGATGAGGCAGCTGCTGTTGCTTGTTGTGAGTTGCTGACTTGCTGTAGTAGATGGTAGTGGTAGCATGCAAAAATGTAGCTGGGTCAGGGGTTACCGGGACAGGAACTCGGGACCGTTTGGAACCTGGGAGTGGGACTGTAGCCATGCATATGTGTCCCGGGTGACTTTTGCGGCTGCGCACAGCATGGATGGACCCTGTTTGAGCCAGCATGCCTGCCCCATTGTGTAGGTAGTAAACTTTTGTTAAAAAAAAAATTACAGACATGATGAGAGATGGCATGCATAGCAGATACTCATGGCTGTGGCTGGCAGTGTTTGAACTCGGGAAGAGAGAGGGCTTCACGAGCAGAACAACGCCAAGCAAGCAAGACTGGCAAGATGTGAATGCATGCCTCATTTAACCGGGGTTTTTACATATTTACCACGGATGACATCTCTGACATATAAGTCACTAGTATTTCTTATACCACTTATATCTCACGATGGTAAATATGTAAAAATTCCCATTTAACCTTGGTTAGTGTAACTGAACGGTTAATTAGGTTAGATGGCATGCAAATCCAAGGGGAACCTTTGTCAGCAAGTAACCTTTCCGACTGATGGGAGGAAGATAAACAAAAAATCATTATATTACTTTTTTTATCTTTATTATATATAATAGTGAAAAGTACTCTGGTAACAAGTACTTTTCTCCACATCATGCTTCTTTGACGAGAAAACGAGTAAAAATTATAGAGCGGAGAACAGGCAGGAGTACATGGCAAATGTCTGTGTGCACTATACTATTTTTTTATTTAGTAAAAAGACCTTTTCACTATTCATTCACATGCACACCACCGCAAGATCCAAAGTACCAATCCCGGCCAGTATCTGACGTGGACACGTACGTACCGGCTGCAGAGAATCTGGTGGTGCCGTAAGCTACGAGTACGATTGCTTCAAATATTTCCTTTTTTCTTAGGGGGCGTTTAGATCCAAAAATTTTTAGATTTTGGTTTATTGTAGCATTTCGTTTGTATTTGATAATTAGTGTCTAATTATAGATTAATTAGATTCAAAAGTTTCATCTCGCGATTTCTCATCCAACTGTGTAATTAGTTTTTTTTTCATCTACATTTAGTACTCCATGCATATGCCGCAAGATTCGATGTGACGGATACTGTGTAAAAATTTTTGGAATCTAAACGCCCCCTTAGTCCTCCGGCCGTTCACGCAAAATTGATGGATAAACGATGCTTCGAATCGAAGAATCTCCTAACAAGTTTCAGGATTCCGTGAGGCCGACGAGTGTCTAAGTATCGTACGTGACAACTTGTGCGAAACCTCCTCAAATTTTTATCACAGCTTCCACATATGATATTATGACATCTTGACAAATTTTATGATTTTTGGACTTTTTTTTGCTTTTTATAGAATTTAAAAACAACTCGACCACAAGTTCGTGGTCATGTTTCATGAATAAGATGTTCGAAATTGGTGGTCTGTTCTTGGATACTGCCTCACATTATACTAAATAACAAGAATATCATTTTTCCATTCATTTTTTCATTATTCGAATGACTAGCAGTTATAATTTGAATTATCCAAGAAAATTCAATTAAATGAAATAAATTAAAGAAATATAGAAAAAGTCCAAAAAATGTGTCACATTGGAACATGGAGTACCAGGTATTGTATGAGGACTACAGAAAAAGTTTGGAGGTCAAAAGTGAAAAAAATATGGTTTACCGAGTGTCCGAGTTTGGCGCTCGGCAAAGGAGCCTCTTTACCGAGTGCCAGGACATATGGCACTCAGCAAAGAATTTTTAATTTTTTTTAAAACCTCTCTTTGCTGAGTGCCAGGCCAGGTGGCACTCGTCAAAGAATTTTAAAAAATTAAAAAATATTTTGCCTAGTGCCAGATAGGGAGCATTCGGCAAAGAATTTTTCTTTAAAAAAACCCTCTTTGCTGAGTGTCAGGCCAGGTGGCACTCGGCAGAGAATTAAAAAAATAGTTTGCCGAGTGCCAGATTAGAGGCACTCGACAAAGGGGGGATTTAACCCCGTCGGGCCATTCGGCCCACACACACCGCACGCACGCACGCACACACGCACGCACGCAGGCAGACCGCCCGCGCCCGCGCTTACCCGCGCCGCCGGAGGAGGAGGAGAAAGGGAGGAGGAAGAAGGAGGAAGATGGAGGAAGAGAAGGAGGAGGAAAAAGGAGGCCACCGAAGCAACGACGCCTTCGCCCTCGCGCGCTCCTGCAGCGGCGCCGCAGCAACGCCGTCAGGGTGCGGCGCGGCCCTGCAGCAGCGGCGACCCGCATCCGGCCATCTCGGTCGCTGCGGCGCGGTCCTGCAGCAGCGGCGCTCCCTCGTAGCGCTCTCCGAGCTGAATGGTCACCTTGCTCGTCATGCTGTGCTTCGCCATTCTGAAGTGGTGAGCCCCTATACCATCTCCGCCTGATGGATGTGGATGCATGAATAGATTAAGATGTCTTGGTTAGGTTTTGTAATTTAGGAATCTAGGGTTAGGGTTACTGTATATTCCTATACATGTTTGTCTCCTAGAAATAAAGGATAACAATTAGGGACTTTGATTTCCCTTGTGTATTGAACGATGTATAACTTCCCAAAGGTCACTAAACTAACTCATACATTCTTGCTTATATGTGTTGGAGAAATATTAGACACTACCTCACTCTTTTTAAGATTTCAGTAGCATTTGTTACATTGCTAGGTGTTCCTTCGTGTACATATATTAGTAATGGGATACAGATCCTGAATTTGTAATCCCTGATCCTTTCTTATCCGAATTACGTTGCTAGTTGTTCCTTACATAATCTTGTGCATGTCGGCCATTGTGTCGTTCATATATATGTGCATGTCGGCCATTGTGCCGTTGGTTTTCTTGCAGGTTTTGGAAACCTCACCGTGCAGGGGAGGTGCTGCCAAAATTTTGTATTGATAGTTTTATGTTTCTTTTTTTTGCAGAGAAGAGCTCATCGGAGCGGAGCCGGAGTACCTCGGCGACCCCGATCGCCTTCCTCGCCGCTGCGGGTCTGCCTGCACCGTGTCGCCTCACCACTGCACTGACCCACCACGGCCCCGCTAGCCTGACTCCACCACCACCCTAGGTATAACCCCTCTTTCCGTATCATGGTCGTAGATCATGTAACCCAGTTAGGCGTCTCCCGTTCGAAAGAGATACGGTTGGAAATATACAGATATTTCCATATCTAAAACCGTATATGTTTCGAATTGTCCATGTTTTTTAGACAGCCCGCGGATACGTAGGTGGGGTTAGTTTCCATGGTCTGCTCCGATCCAAGACAGAGTTTCGGCATCATCTCCCTGTTGTTCTCCGGATACACACTCTCCCTGGCAGGACATGCATTTGGAGAACAGCGGGGAGGTGCTGCCGAAATTCTGTCTCGGATAGGAGTAGAGCATGGAAACTAACCTCATCTACGGATCCTCGCGTGGGATTAGGACCTATCCTCACCTATTAGATAGTAGGAACGTCGTGTAGATGCAATTGATGTTTATATTACTCGCCGCTATATATGTTAGAGGATGGAGGACCGTGAGTGGATGTACACGGGCCGCGCAAGTCAGGGTCAGGTCACCAATGAATGGATCGACAAGACCGATGATTTCTTGGAACGGGCATTTGGCGTGGCTGCTAAAGGAGCGAGTAAAATTTGTTGTCCCTGCAGCAAATGTGCAAACAGGAAAAGACAAATGAAGAAGGTCATGGGGGAATATCTTTGGAAGAATGGATTTACGGCAAACTATACCCGGTGGGTCTACCATGGTGAAGCCGATCATATGAGAGAGGAAGTGCTGAGACCATGTGTCGAGGATTATGATGCTGATGCCGAGGTAGCAGACATGTTAAATGACTATCACGAGGCACAGTTCGCTGAAGGACGTACGGAGGAGCCAGAGGCAACCGCAAAGGCGTTCTACGACATGTTTGCCGCGGCACAGAAACCCCTTCACGGCCAGACAAAGTTTTTTCAACTGGATGCCATTGGACGCATAATGGCGTTAAAGTCCTAGTATAGACTAAGTCGAGACGCCTTCGATGGTATGTTGACAGTTATTGACAGCTTGCTTCTGGAGGATCACATTCTGCCAAAGAGCATGCACGAGTCACATAAACTCCTTCATGCACTTAAGATGCCATATGAGCAGATACATGCTTGCCCGAAGGGGTGCATCCTATTTAGGAAAGAATACGTGGAAGCAAAGTACTGTCTAAAGTGTAAATCCTCTAGGTTCCTGGAGGTAGATTCTGGTGATGGCCAGAAGAGGCAGGTTGACATTCCCATGACAATCCTACGGCACCTTCCGTTCATACCGAGGATCCAACAGCTATACATGACCGAGGAATCCGCGAAATAGATGACATGGCACAAAAATGGCAAACGATATAATCCTGACAGGATGGTACATGCATCCGATGGTGAAGCATGGACCCACTTTGATGGCATTCATCATGACAAAGCTAAAGAGGCTCGTAATGTACGTGTTGCGCTGGCAACAGATGGGTTCAATTCTTATGGAATGATGGTTGCCCCATACACATGTTGGCCCATGTTCGTTATCCCCTTCAATCTCCCCCCGGTGTATGCTTTCAACGACAGAACGTATTCTTGTTGTTGATAATTCCTGGACACCCGGGAAATAATATGGGTGTGTTCATGGAACCTGTGATTGATGAATTGGTCCATGCTTGGGAGGAAGGGGTATGGACATATGACCGAGCTACAAAGAAAAACTTTAAAATGCATGTTTGGTACCACTACTCCCTGCATGGCTTCCAGGCGTATGGGATATTCTACGCCTGGTGTGTTCACGGGAAGTTCCCATGCCTAGTATGCAAGGAAGGTCTGAGGTTCATTTGGTTGCAGAAGGGTGGCAAGTATTCATCGTTCGATAAACATCGGCAATTCCTCCCTCTTGACCACGCATTCAGACGAGACATCAAGAACTTTACGAAAGGTGTCATAGTGACAGACCCTGCACCACCGATAATGACTGGTGCCACGGTTCGTGAATAGATAGATGGTCTCGTGGTCAATCCAGAAGGTGGTTTTGTGGGATATGGAGAGCAACATATGTGGACTCATAAGTCGGGCTTGACTCGGCTCCCCTATTTTGATGACCTTCTCCTTCCACACAACATTGAAGTAATGCACACTGAAAAGAATGTCGCCGAGGCACTTTGGGCAACAATCATGGACATTCTTGATAAGTCAAAGGACAACGTTAAGGCTAGAGTGGATCTGGCAACGTTATGCGATAGACCAAACCAACATATGAAGCCTCCTAGTCACGACAAGACATGGAGAAGGCCTAAGGCCGATTTTGTCTTGAGCAAGCCCCAAAGGAGGGAAGTACTAGAATGGATCCAGACATTAATGTTCCCTGATGGGTATGCAACTAATCTGAGGAGGGGAGTGAACTTATCTACTATACGAGTCTTAGGGATGAAGAGTCATGACTACCACATATGGATTGAGCGGCTTCTTTTGGCGATGGTTTGAGGCTATGTCCCTGAGCATGTCTGGCTAGTGCTGGTAGAGTTGAGTTATTTCTTTCGCTAGCTTTGTGCCAAGGAGTTATCTCGGACCATGATTGCTGACTTGGAAAGAATGGCACCTGTGTTGCTCTGTAAGTTAGAGAAGATCTTTCCACCCGGCTTCTTCAATCCGATGCAACATTTGATTTTGCACCTCCCATATGAGGCACGAATGGGGGGGCCCGTGCAGGGCCATTGGTGCTATCCAATCGAGAGATGTCTAAAGGTTCTTCGAAAGAAATATAGAAATAAATACAAAATCGAGGCTTCCATTGCAGAGGCATACATTCTGGAGGAGGTGACGAACTTCACAACAACATACTATGGTGACAACCTCCCTAGCGTGCATAATCCACCCCCTCGTTACAATGCTGACAAAAATGAATCGAATCTCAGCCTTTTCTGAGGGCAACTCGGAAGCGCAAGTGCATCGACCCCCAAGACCTTGAATCATGAAGAGTGGCGCCATATCATGCTATATGTGTTGACCAACCTTGACGAAGTGGCGCCGTACATGCAGTAAGTTCTCAACGAACTTGTTAAATACGCTGTCACTATTCTGCATCCAACCCCCTTGTTTCTCGTTGGTACAGGGAATTTCTTCATGAATTCTGGCGTCAATCAAGGGATCCTACCCCGCAGCAGCTAGAAACCCTTCTTAGACAGGGTGTGGGAAATGGAATGCCCGATTTCATTTCTTGGTTCAAACAGAAGGCATTGTCCAATTTAGCTCGTACTTAGTTTGACATTCCAAGTTACTCGTACGTGCGAATAATATAACGATGTATCCTTCTTGAGCTTGCAGGGCCAGCGGGATGCGTCTATGCGTGCCGAGTTGAGACAGGTTGCCGATAGCTTTGCCTATAGGGTCAGGTCATTTTCCGGTTATGACGTGAATGGATATCGCTTTCACACAACAAGCTACGAGCAGAGTCGGCCCAATCGAAGAACCACAAGTTCCGGAGTTTTTACGCCCGGCATTGATGAGGTCGAGTATTATGAAAGAATTGAAGAAATATATGAACTCAAGTTTCATGGTTCCAAACATTTTAATCCCGTCATATTCAAATGCCATTGGTTTGATCCCGAAGTAACGAGACGGACATATTCTAACCTTGGGCTAGTCGAAATTCGATAGGATTCCGTCTTACCAGGAGACGATGTCTATATTGTGGCCCAACAAGCCACGTAAGTTTATTATCTCCCATATGCGTGTCAAACCAAAAGGCATCTTAAGGGTTGGGATATTGTGCATAGGGTATAGCCACACGGTAAAGTGCCTATCCCAAACAATGAAGATTACAACTTAGACCCAAACACATATGACGGAGAGTTCTTTCAAGAAGAGGGACTAGAAGGGAGGTTTGAGATAGACTTAACCGAAGCGATCGGAATGGAAGTAGACAATGAAACGGTTATTGAAGAGGACACTGGAGATGAGGTGCAAAATGTGAAGGACTTACAAATGCTTGAGCGATTACATTTAGACAATGACAATAGCAACATTGCTCATTCGTATAGTGTTGAATATTTTGACATGATTGATAGTGATGATGAGACTTATGATCCAGCTAATCCCGATCATGAAGATTATTTCTAATACATGTAATACTAGGTTATTTTGTAATTACGTTTTGTTTATTTTGCATCTCTTTCTAAGTACTTCTTGTTTATCTGTGCATATTGGTTTACTCTTTTTTTAATTGCAAGTGATTGAACAAAGATGGTGGGCGGTGGGATGAGGAAGCTAGGTGATGATACTTGTGGTTGTTAATGGTACTTCTATTTGCAATTGTGGTTGTAGATGATGGAGCACTTGGATTACTTGTGAACTTATTTGTGATATATTGTAAGACATGTAACGTTTGTGATATATATGTGGTGTTGTGATATATATGTGCTGTTGATGATATATATGTGATGTTGGTGATGTTTGTTATATATATCTTCTGTTTGTTTGGATGGAATGTAAAAAACAAATAAAAAAGACTGTTTTCAGTCACTTTGCCAAGTGCAATGGCCATGACACTCGGCAAAGTGACGACCTGTGAACATGCTTTGCCGAGTGCAAAGGCCATTGCACTCGGCAAACATCACAGATTTGTCGAGTGCCATGGGCCAGGTACTCGGCAAAGGTCGCCTGTTTGCCGAGTGTCTTGCTGGTGGCACTCGGCACAGTGGCCTCCTTTGCCGAGTGTCTGAGTCAACAACGCTCGGCAAAGAGGCGACCTTTGCCGAGTGCTTGACCTTGACACTCGGCAAAGCCGCCGTCACGGTGGCGCTCGTCATCACGGTGACTTTTCTTTGCCGAGTGTCAAATTAGCACTCGGCAAAGGCTGCCCGATAAAGTGCATTCGGCAAAGAGGTATTTGTCGATAAACTGTTTACCGAGCGCCCTTTGCCGAGTGTAACACTCGATAAAGGCTTTGCCGAGTGTATATCGGTCTTTGCCGAATGCCTGAGGCACTCAGCAAAGAAGCTGAATCCGGTAGTGATGGGATGGCAACAACGCGAGCGATTAACATCTACTAATTGGCAGCACAAAGTTGTTTTATATCTCAAATAGCAGACATGTGCATGTTACAAGTAATGGAGCACCTCATTACATTACAATAATGAGTCCAAAGACTGGACACCACACTATCAGCGCGTTCGGATGGTCCGGTGTACAGTGATTTTCGGATGGTTTTGGATGAATAAATAGTGTTATATAAGAGAGAATAAGCTGAACAAGCTAGAACAAGCAGAAACATCACCGTACGAAATCAGGAGAACAGTTGAGCCTTATAACACTTGGCTGCAGGGTAACAAACTAACACACTTAACTTGAATAAAAAAAAAACACACCTAACTACTACCTCATTCTACTTCTCCTTGCACTTGCTCGGGTAGCTCTGCTCGGCTGCCCTTTTTCTGCGGTGCCTGTGGGCGGCATATTTTTCTCTCTCCAGCCATTGTAGTTGTAGCTATCGACGACTTCATTTCGGCAGCAGCACTCACAGCGCTTCAACAAGTTGGAAAAGTCAAGTGCCGTTTTAGAGCTTGAATTTTCCACCACAGACCATGCAAAACCATGTTTACCGAACCAATCCATTCCATATTTCGCGTGATTGTACTGTCTCCGCCACTTGTTGTATGCTACTAGCATTTCTATACTCTGTTGCATCTCCGATGATTTCGAGTGCATAACTATCTTGTGTCCCAGTCACAGCATGAGGTATGAAGGCAGCTGTCACCACCACAGGTGGCTTCCAACCTCTGTTTTTGGACTCTAGAGCTGATATATAGCACTGGAAACCCAAAAGAATAATTTGCTCTGGGAATATATCTGCTAACTCTGATGAGACGTTAGCACAAAGTCCGTGCCTGCTTCCTTTGCAGCATGCTGGGTCTGGGCGACAAATTTGTGTGTGCTTGATATGCCATTCTTGAATGCCCTCCCACAGAGGCCCATGCAAATGGGCAATGTCTTGTAAGTTAGATAGTAGGGTCAGTTCTCCCACTGCATATTCAACAGCAAGTTTGAATTGAGATGCTAGTAATTGCAAGCCTTTTATAGCAACCTCAACTAAGTCTGTGCTTTCTGTTAGTCGTAGGATCAACCCCAGAAAGAAACATTTCTCAGCCACTGTGCTATCCTCATAACGGTATGCTAGCAATGTCTCCACGCCACGCTCATCAGAATACATGGGCCTGATGTAGAGATGTCGTAGCAGGTTTCCTTGCTCCGAATGATAAATGAGAGTTTTCCCTTCAAGGAGATGCCTAACAATAGGGTTGCAAAAGGTGTAGTGATGAAGTGAACAACCAGACTCCAAGTCTCTCACAAACCTTCCGGCAAAATCTGCATACCTTTCAAATCTTCCAATATCATCAGTGCTCAAGCCAGCAAAAGGTGCGATGGACATGTTCTTCTCAACACAATTAAACCATCGCTTGCGCTTATTTACCACTTGCGGGAGCTCTTCCTGGCCAGGAGGCATCGCTTGCTGCTTGTGCTTGTCGAGCAGCTCCATGGCCTCGACATAGGCACGCTTGATCATCTTCCTGCGCTGGAGCAAGGAGAGGTGTCTGATGGGCAGCTCCATGGCCCTCTCAAGTGCAAACTCCAGCTCGCTGACTGCCATCTCGACCCTCTCCGTCAAGTGCCCTTGGGACGCCTTCTCCTCGCGTCTGCCCAATGCAAAGGAGACGCCTCTGCTCACGGTCTCCTGAACAAGTGCTGAACACACCATCTCCGCCATGAAGTCGCTACTCGCTAGATGTAGGGATATGATTCGACCAACCTGCTGATCAGGACACAAAACAACAGCAGGGGTTATACTTCAATTTGACGCACACAAGTACCGAAGTACGTACTAGATAAATACTATATATACTAGCTGTAAATCTATGGAGTGCATGTTTTTCATGCTTAATTAATTGGGTTACCGGCCGATGCATATGCATGGAATATAATCCTTATTACCTTAGCTCTCCTCTAGATCATGCGTCAGCTTCCCAGCAGGCTGCTGCAGTACCAACCGAAGACATGAAGGAGGAGGGATCACCAACAGATATCAATGAAGCCGCACACACTGCTGTGTTCCTTATTACTGAGAGTCGACGAACTGTGCCATGTATATGTCTATGCCTATCTGTATATATATAGAAGCGAAAATGTATGGAGGGGACTTTCTTGCGCTGTGTACAGTAGTGTGAACCTGCAGAAACAAGTGGAGCTGGAAAATTCAAGGAAGTGCTGAGGATCCTGCTTGGCACTGATGATATATAGCGCATCTCAAGTGCAATTTTAGAAGAGGAGTAGATGATAGACTCATGGGTCATGAACCTTTGGCAAGAGGTCCTTCAGCTGGCTTCTACTATAGACTTTTCTGAAGAAGAAGATTCTTTAATTTGGACTTTTAACTCTAGTGGCATATATTCTTCTCAATCCCTTTATAGAGTCATAAACTTTAGAGGGGTGAAACCTATTCATGTGTCAGCTGTTTGGAGTCTCAAAATCCCCCTAGAGTTCACTATCATCATCACTTGAAGAGGCATCACTATCCCATGTGAGACAATATGAGTGACCCTTCTTCTTCTTCTTGAAAGTCATCTTGTCTTTCTTGTCCTTCTTCTCTTTCTTGTCATCATCACTATCACTATTGTAGGGACACTCCCCTACAAGGTGATCTTTGCTCTTGCATTTGTAGCATCTTCTTGGTTGCTCTTTGTTCTTGGATTAATCTCTTCTCTTTCTTGCACCATAGCCCTTCTTCTTCATGAATTTGCCAAATCTTCGCACAAAGAGAGACATTTCTTCATCTTCATCATCACAAGCATTTGACTCTTCATCATCACTTGGTTCTTCCTTTTTAGCCTTACCCTTGCTCTTGGATGACGAAGTATCAGCTTTGAATGCCACACTTCTTCATCATCACTTGGTTCTTCCTTTTTAGCCTTACCCTTGCTCTTGGATGACGAAGTATCAGCTTTGAATGCCACACTTTTCTTCTTCTTCTCTTCTTCTTGGACAACCCCATTCCTTTCCACACGGTATGTGTCTTGTGTGACTACATCACCTAGTACTTGGTTTGGGGTCATTGTCTCCAAGCCATCTCTCACAAGAATAGTGACCAAGGTATCAAATCTCGGTGGCAAGCATCTCAAGAACTGATGAGAGAAGTCCTTGTCCTCCACTTTCTCACCTAATCTCTTCAAATCATTGATGATCACTTGCAATCGGTGAAACATCTCCGGTATGCTCTCATTTTCTTGCATCTTGAAGCTTGTCAATTTTTCTTTGAGGATGAATAGTTTTGCACTCTTGACCGCCTTAGTGCCCTCATATGATTCTTCCAATCTTGTCCATACATCATGAGCAAACTCTAGATCCTTGATTTGCTCAAACATTTTAATATCAAATGCATCATATAAAATGCTAAGAGCAATGTCATTGAATTGGAGCTTCTCTTCTTCTCTTGGAGTTGGATTTGTTGGATCAATCACCGCAAAATCTTTCTCCACAACCTCCCACACTTTTCTATTCATTGATTTCAAGTGTGTGCTCATCTTCCTCTTCCAATAATCATAGCTCGTGCCATCGAAGAACGGTGGCTTCCCCATATGGTTGATTTGAGCCATTGTAACACCGAAGATTGTGAAGCCTCAAATAAACGGTGACCACTGTTCCGATACCACTTGAAAGGTCCTGAATGGCTAGAGGAGGGTGAATAGACTAATAAAAATTCAACAAAATGACTAGAGCAACTTGTTAGACAATAAGATGGCGAAATAACACTTTGCTCTAGCTCTACTTTTATCACTAGCAAGCCACCTACACAAAGCTAGTCACTATGATCTCTATGGCAATATCAAACAAACAATTAAGCTAGGTTGCAACTACACCAACTAGCGAGCTAGTTACAACTAATTACAACTAAACAATTTAACTAGCTACACAAGGTAAGCAAGCAAGCTTTACACAATTATACTAGGAAAAGAAATACAAGTGATAGAGCAATATACTGAACCGGGCAAGTGTCAATATAGAATTCCAATGAGACAATGTGACACAAGATTTATCCCCATGGTTCGGTTGCTTGCCGGCAACCTACTCCACGTTGTGGCGATACACTCACTTGGTGGCTCACGCGCTAATAGGCATCACACGCCTAGCCCTACACAAGGGCGCCGTAAGAACCAAGCACAAGAGAGGATCCACAAGCCCCGAGCAATCCACTAGAGTTGCCTTTCACAATCTCCCGTGGGGAATAGGCACAAGAACCCCAAACAAGCACCTTGATTGGGGGTGGACACAATCACCAAATCTCTCACTAGTCAACAAATCACCAACCGTCTAGATGACAACAATCACCAAGAGTAATAAGAAATCCACAATCACAATCACCACCTAGTGCCACCAATTTTGCGATCTCAAATGCACACACTAGGGTTTTCCCCAAATCCTCTCTCAAATGAGCACCAAGCTTTGGAGAAGGAGAGAAGGAGGAGATGTTCTTCACACTCTCAAGATCAACACTTCGAACTCTCAAGATCTCTCTTAGGATGAGCACCAAGATTGGAGAGAAAGAGAGGAGAGGGAAGAACTTGCTCTTCACTTTTCTTGTTCTCTCGTTAGAAGAATGGAAGAGGTGAGAGAAAGGAGAAGGGGCAGCCAACTTAAAGGTTCCCCAGCCGTAGCCCCCTTACCTACCAGTCGGCCAGCCTCTCAACGGGTGGAAACGGCGATAGGCAACAGGCGGCCAGCCAAGCAGCGCCCTCTCTCACACTAGCATGTGGCCCCTCCGCTTCAACGGCTAAACAAGTGCTTCTCACAGACGAGCATGTGCTCCTACTCGCGTTCATATGCAGGAACGGCGACGAAAAATGGACGAGCAGAGATGGCAGCAAACGACACCGCACTTGCTCTCTCCCTCAGGCGAAGTGGCAGACGCGGGCCAACAACCGATCGACAGCGCACAACAGTTGCTAGCACAGCGCTGCTTCCCCTTTCACGTGAAGTCAACAACGGCAGCAGACTACTCTCCATCTCACGCGCTTTCTCTCTCTCTCTCTCTCTCTCTCTCTCTCCAGTCCCCCACTCACTAGTCCTGACCAAGAAATTTTTGTTGAGGAGGGAGAATTGCTGGTTGAGCAATCGCTCAACCAGGGCACCCACCACCAGTAATTTTGCCGGTTGAACAAGAAATTCTTGTTAGACTGCATAGCATGTCCGAACCAAGTGTTATCTCTTCCCAAAGTTACCAAACTAATTTTAGCACTTGAGATAGCTTTTCACAAAGAATTTTCCTAGACTTTCTCATGCATCTCACCACGTCACTAAGCGCAAAGTATATGCAAATGAGACTCGCACTTAGTGGCACTAGATAACCATTGCAATTAAAGATTTCCCCTCTTTATAGTACGGTTATCTATCCTAAATCCGATCACGTACTCTATTGTGTCTTGATCGGCAAAACAAATACTCTATTTTATACCTTTGCCTTGAGCCCATAGGGTTTTTTTTTCTCTTTCTTCTTTTCCAAATGTGGAGCAATTTATCATCAATTTGGCCATCATCATCACATTTGAGTGCCATCTAGCTCCACCTTGGTGTGAACCAACCTATCTCATATATCACTTAGAGCAAGAGGTTAGTTCACTTAGGTTTCATCAATTATCAAAAACCAAACTAGGGCTTTCAGCGGTGGAGATAGCAACACATCTAGCAAACCCTTAGTTGTACATGTATATAGATTATTTCTTGCATATGTTTTGACTAGGTTATTTTAGAGGCTATAGTTTAAAAATAGTTTTTTAGTTGCCTAATCTACTCCCTTCTTAGGCGTCACGGTCTGTTCAATAGTGATGCAGCCGGGGCTCCAGGCACTACCGGAATCCTCAAATTTACCGAGTGCTTTTATATTTGCCGAGTGTATTTCCTCGGACACTCGGCGAACAAGTTCTTTGCCGAGTGCTGCTTTAAAAACACTCGGCAAAGAGGGGGTTTGCCGAGTGTCAAAAAAACACTCGGCAAATAAGGGGTTTGCCGAGTGTTAAAAAAACACTTGGCAAAGAAATAAAATCTTTTTTCTGGAAAAAAAGAAGAAGAAAAAAATGAAAAAAACTTTGCCGAGTGCTCAGATCTAAAACACTCGGCAAATGAAAAAAAGCCCGCCTCCCTCTCTCTAAATCCGCGCCCCCGGCCCCTCCTCCCTCTCTCCTCTCCAAATCCGCCGCCGCATGCCCGACTGAAGGGTCGAGATGGCGACTAGAGGGGGGTCAATAGTCGTTTCTAAAACTTAATCACGTCGGCTAACCAAAACAAGTGCAGAATTAAAACTATCGGTCTAGCCAACAAGTGCGAAATTAAAAATATCGGTCTAGCCAAGACTACACCCCTCTATCTATGTTATCTAGCACCTTGCAAAAATCCTAATTAAGCAACAAAGATGCCAGGCTAACTAGAGCTCACCTAACCAATTCTTGGAGCAAGGTCACACAAACCTATTCCACTAGTATTTCAAGCAATGAGGGAGCTCTTACACATGCTAGTAAGCAAAAGCATAAATCCAGCTAAGCTCACTAGCAATGCTCAATAACAAGGCAACCAATGCCAAATTAGCTACACAAACTAAGCAAAGTGACTAACAAGGTTACACAAACCAAATTAGCCACGCAAGGGAGCTACTTCTATGCTACACAAGCAAGAAGGTAACTAGTGAGCTACACAAGCTAACTAATTACAAGAGCAACTACACAAGCACAATGTATATAAAAGTAATCACAAGCTTATGTAAGGGGATTGCAAACTAACGGGAAGAACAAGGTTGACACGGTGATTTTCTGCCGAGGTTCACGTGCTTGCCAACACGCTACGTCCCCGTTGTGTTGACCGCTCACTTGGTGGTTCGGTGGCTAATTGGTATCATCCACCAAGCCCGCACGTCGGGCACCGCAAGAACCTACCCCAAAAGTGAGGGTCGCTCAATGACACACTTAACTAGAGTTGCTCTTCGCGGCTCCCGTGGGGCGAGCACAATGCCCCTCACAAAGCTCTTCTCCGGAGCACCGCACAAGCTTCTTGCGGGCTTCGACGGAGACCACCACCAAGCCATCTAGGAGGTGGCAACCTCCAAGAGTAACAAGCACCACCGGCTTGCAACTCGATCATCTAGTGCCACTCGATGCAATCTCACAATGGAACGCACTAGAATCACACTCACTCGCAATCGATTCACACTCTTGCAAGCACAAGTCAGTTAGAGGGCATCCAAGCACTCCTACACAAGCCACGTAGGCATGAGGGTGCTGAGCAACCAGCCCAAGGCTGGCCACACACTCCTTTTACAGCCCCAAGGGCTAAAATAGTCGTTACCCCTTCACTGGGCAAAGCGCGTACTGACAGGACGCGCAGGTCATAACGACCGAACGCTGAAACCCAGCGTCCGGTCACTTACAGAGAAGTTCCAGCGACGTTCTTTCAGCGACCGGACGCGTCCGGTCATCACTGATCGGACTCTTCCAGCATCCGGTCGCTTCTGTACACGCTAAAAACACTGACCGGACGCTATGACCGGACTCGCAGGTGCTGACCGGACGCTGGACCCCAACGTCCGGTCGTTTTTCGCGCCAGCGTCCGGTCATAGACCTTTCAGGGCTAAAACGGCTATAACTCTTAGCTCCGAACTCCGATTTCGATGATCTTGGACATTTTGGAAAGCTTACTCAGAGGGCTACACATCCCATATGCATACTTGATCCAAATCACAATGGATCAAAACAGTATTCCAATCCAAGGACCATCCTATAGTTCGAAGTACACCGAAAAACCTTTTTTTCTTCTCTAAGTTGATTCACGACAACTCTAACTTCTTTTCCTTTGCAAATGTGCCAACACCACCAAGTGTGCACCACCATGTGTATGTGTGTTAGCTTTTCACGACAATGCATTTTATTCCATCTCTAATATCGATGCAACACATGCACCAACATGATCAACAATGATATGATCCACTTCATATCATCACGTGATCATATTGGTTCATCAATCTTGACTTCACTTGCTTTTCACCGTTGCCTTCGTCCATCGGTGTCAAGTTTTACTCAAGCTTCACTGTCACGCGGTCCATCGCTCCAAAGCCTTCGACTTGCCCTTCACGCTTGCAACCGGTCCATCAAGCCAAGTCTTGTCTTGATCTTCTCCACCTTGATCACATGACTCAATGCCATGTCTCATGTGCAATAAGCTCCTTCATCATCACATGTGTGAGCTTTGCAACATCTCCAAACCATTTTCACCTTCACGACATATGTTGCTCACACACATGTACTTGTGGACTAATCACCTGTGTATCTCATATAAACACAATTAGTCCACCTAGGGTTGTCACTCAATTACCAAAACCACACAATGACCTTTCAATCTCCCCCTTTTTTTGTAATTGACGACAACTCTACAAAGATATGGAAATTAAGCTCTTTTGGATTCATGTTGCTTGCCCAAGCAATTTTACCATGTGTAAATGATTTTGGACAAGTACCACAAACCTGAAATGGTAGTATTAGATCCCCCTACATATATGCTAGAGTGTTTGTTTTGAAGCTCGCACATATGCATAGATTGAAATTGTGGGAGAGTAATTACTACTAAATGATGCTAAGGTGTATAGAGTAAACCTTTAAAGCGTGATACCAATCGGAGTTGCACCTTTAAGTTCATCCTTAGCACCATGGTTAGCTTGATATCACTTGGAAATAAAATCACTAGATACCTCGTGAGATCAACATTAAAACCAAGGTACTAGTATTACTTGAAAAGCATACCAAGTGTCTAGCTATCATCCTATGCATGCTAGTTTTCTTTTCATCAATCAAATTCTACAACTAGCATACTTCATACAAGCATGCATATTGAATTTAAGAACTTATGCAATGCAAGCAAGCACATGAATATGCACATATCAAATGCAATCAATCAAAGTTCATGAGCCTGATCCCCGTATTTGTGTGCTTCTCTTGTCCAAGAATTTTGATCCATCTCTTTTCTTCAATGTTGCTCCTTCTTTGTCCATGTCCATGTCCAATCTCTACTTCTTTGTTTCAATTTCTTCCAAATCTTTCATATCTACAATCTCAATCTTAAAGCTTTCATATCTTTGTACAATCTCTCCCCCTTTGTCATCAATTTCCATAAAAGGTGTGCTTCTCATTGATGCAAAGGTATGCATTTGGGGTAGATGGTTGAGGCTTAAATCTTGCGTTTTTGATGGACATCACTTGATTGTTGGAATGACACCACTTGAAGATACCACTTTTAACTTGTACCACTTGTATCTTATGTAGGGCTTCTTGAGATACCACACATAGGATCTTTGATCTTGATATCAATTTGTGTGACACCTCCCCCTATGTGATAGCATGGGTCATCCATTTGATACACTTGAGCTCTTGTGGGTGAGGGATGCATTCTTCATTTGATGATCACTTAAAGTTGAGGATCACTTGTAGAACCATCGTCTTGCATGATTGATGCCATGTGTAGATGTGATACCACTTGAAATAATCTTCTAGTATGAAACCACTTGTTGGATTTATCAATAAAAATCATTTCTTGAACATTTGCTATCTTCATGAGTACCACTTATAGGATATCACTTGTGAGTTGATCTAGACATCACTTGTAGATTCTTGATGAAATACTTGAGTCTAGATACCACTTGTAACAAACAAACTAGATATCTATTTGTATTATTATCTTGTGCTTGTACTCTTATCACTATCATGAGCTTCTATGGTTGACTTGAACTAAATTGATTTGCTTAAGCTTCCAAGTCCGGTTTGAACCAATGGCAAGCTTCTTCACACCTCTTGCAAGGGTTATCTTGCCAATATTGTACTTGTCACTTGTTAGCAATCCAAATTAAGTCAAGCAATTGGTTTTACTAGCTCATGAACAAATTCATATACTAACCACTAGATCAATTTATCATTCAAGCAATAGTGGTAGGCTATGAATTTAAACATTTCATTTGTTATGCATGATCCTATAAAGCATGTCCTATATGCACTAACCACATACTAGTAAGGGATGAAATGATCATGCACATTATAATGATACTTTTGCTATGTTGGAGTAGAGGATAGTCACATAGATTCCAATTCATTACTCCAATAGCAATGTGAAGTCCAATTATAACCTTGGTGAAGACCAATAGGCACCATTTTGAATTTCACTCTTCACTCATATGAAATGACTACCACTTATGATCAAATGCACTTTCTTGTTGTGGTTGGCTTGCTTCTTCTTTTCATCTTTACTTGCGTGAGAGCATCAATTTGAGAATACTACTTGAAATATCATGACTAGCTCTCTTTTGGGTGTTGCTTGCTTTTCGTGATCAACCCTTTTGATTGCTTTAACTAAGCATCTCAAATGTTTTTTGGATCATCACTTCCATGTTAGCCTTCCAAGTACCACACTTGGTTCACCTATACATAGGCGGCAAGCCCCTACACTAGAGAGAAGTGACCTCTCTCCAAGAACCATTCTTGACACTCACTTGAAATAACTTGATTGATTGATCCAAGTGATGGACTTAACTTGATGAGTAACCTTGATTCCTTCTTTAAGTCATTTTCTTTCTACTTGTTTAAGTCATTTTCTTTCTACCAAATGATCTCCAATCATCACTTGAACTTAAACTTCATCTTCAACTCGAGTTTGATCTTGATTTTCATCTTGAGTACCAAAAGTGTGCAAAGTACACTCCACAATCAAATAGCCTTGTACTCATATATTGTAATGCTTTTAGATAATCTCAAAACCAACTTAGGTACCTCAATTACTCTTAAACATGTTTTCAATTTGAGGACCTTTCAATCAAAGTGACTTTAGATCAATCCAACATTTGTCACTTTTCTGGCAGATTCTGTACCCTTCAAAGAAATAAGCATATCTCCCAAAGTACAAATCTAAATACCATGAAATTTTGTGTAGAAGTGCTTCACTTAGTTATCTAGCACCTGTAAAAATTTTAGCTTCATTTGACTTCTAGATTGCTACCAGATTTCAATTATTCCACCACTGCTACATGCTGAAAACTGCTGCACTATAGCTGACAAGTTTCATTCCAAAACTGAGGCATCTCTTATCCAATTCTCATAAAATTTCTATAGCATCTCATAACATAAGTCTAGAGCATGTACACCAATTTTCATGCCAATCTAATAAGTTTTGTTCACTCAAACATGGCTAAGATCACAGCTAGCTCAAAATTTCAATATAGGACAGATTTCAATGACTTGAGCTATACTTCATCAAGTATGAATCAAACTTGAAACCAACTTATTTGAATACTTTCACAAGACATAAATCCATTCAATCCACTTACTAAATGCCATCTCATAAATTTATCCAACACAAATCAATCCAAACTTGATTACTAAGCAATTATCTATTCAATCAACTTATAACAAGCAACATTGCATATTTATCCAATTCAATCAACTCATATGCACCCAAATGAAATGATCAACAAGAGATATACCTTGGTTAACTCATTATCATCCAATTAGCAAGTTTCAACTCAAATATTTTTGCAAGCCATCAAATATTCCAATAAATCACCCCAACTTGAATATGACACTTTTATGTTGATAGCACTTGGACTTCACTCAATTTTCACTTGGCATTGGGTTTGGATGTGCACTAGGCTTCATATCTTGATTCAACATATGATGATCAATATGAAATCAATTGAATCAAGTCTCCAATGCCAATGGTACCTACAATCAATCATTCACTTTTTGATGGTACCCAAATAATTTTGGGTCCTCTCAAGTTAGGAGCAACATACTTAGGCATAGCCTTAGTATGAGTAGCAGAATGTTTTGCAATAGCAACCATAGAGGTATCATTACCATCCTTTCTAAGCATAGAATCATCATCAATTGAAATAATCTTAGGAGTGTTACCTAGGGGACATGAATGTGCCATGTGTTCCCTTTTCCGGCATGAGTAGCACTTTCTCTTTGCTTGAGCCTTTTCTTCTTTGCTCATGTTGTGCTTTTCATTACCTTGTTTGTCCTTATTTGCTTGAGCCTTTTTCTCAAGCTTGCTTGGACAACCCGAAGCTAGGTGGCCCAATGTGTCATAACTATATCATCTCATGTGAGCATTCTTCTCCATTTTCTCTTCTTTGTTCTTGCTCATTTGCTTTGTATCTTGATTCATCCTTGGACGCATTGCTCTTTCTCTTGCTTTTCCACCCCTTCTAGTTTTCTTCTTCTTTATCATCAAATCACTACCATTTTCATGGTTTATCTTGATTTGCTCTTGGGGTGTCTTCTCATGCTCAACTTGTGGCTTTGGTTGTGCGGCACCCTATTGAGGGTTTGGCGTGTGATGCCAATTAGCGCGTGAACCTCCAAGTGAGTGAATCACCACAACAAGGAGTAGCTTGCCGGCAAGCAAGGGAACCTCGGTAAAAAATCATTGTGTTCATCATTTGATTCCGAGGTGATTGGTCTTCATTGATATTGATTCTTGTGATTGATTGGCTCCTTCCTCGATACGGCGGTATAAACAAATTGCTCACTCTCTTTATATTACCGCAAACTAGTTGTCAAGCTCTTTAGTGTAGCTAGTTGTGAGAGCTTGTTAGTTTGATTAGTGTGGCTCTTTAGTTAGCTTTTGAGAAAACACTAACTTAGTGTAGTGACATAGCTATTGTGTGAATAGAAACTATATCAACTAGAATTGTGGTAGGTGGCTTGCATTTTTGGTAGGCTAGCGCAGCACTTGCTTCGCTTCATAATTGTCTAACCGGTTTGCTAAGTGTTGTTGTAGAAATTTTTATTAGGCTATTCATCCCCCTCTAGCCATTAGGACCTTTCACCGGCCCCTCCTCCCTCTCTCCTCTACGCCCAGCCCCTCCTCCCTCTCTCCTCTACAAATCCGCCGCCGCGCGCCCGGACCCTCCTCCCTCTCTCCAAATCCGCCGCCGTGCGCCCAGACCCTCCTCCAAATCCGCCGCCCCGGCCTTTCCTCCCTCTCTCCAAATCTATGCACCCCACCCCTCCTCTCACCTTTCTTCCCTAGATCCGGCGGGGACCCCGCCCCTCCTCTCCTTTTCTTCGTCCGCCGCCCCACCCCTCCTCTCACCTTTCTTCCCCGGATCCAGCCGTCGCCACGCCCCTGCTCCCCGGATCCGGCGGGGACCCCACCCCTCCTCTCCCTTTCTCCGGCCGCCGCCCCACCCCTCTTCTCACCTTTCTTCCTTGGATCCAGCCAAATCCGGCAGCCGCACCTCCCCAGATCCGGCGGGGACTCGCGGGGCGAGGCCTCGCGTCGGGGGCCCCGCGAGAGGCGGCGGACTCCGTGGTGGTGGGCGCGGGCTTCGTGGTGGTGGGCACGATGGCTGGCCGCGAGGTGGTCGTGGTCGAGGCGGGCCCCAGCTTCCACTCCGGCAGCTCGGGCGTGGTGGCGTGGCGGGCTTGGTGGCTACGGGAGGTAGCTCAGGCCTGGTGGCGGCGGGAGGCAGCTCGGTGGTGGCGTGGCGGCGGGAGGCAGCTTGGTGGTGGGCGGTGGCCGGTGGTGCTTGTTTTTTTTATTTTTTTCAAAAAACGTTGCCGAGTGTTTTTTGGACACTCGACAAAGTCTTTGCTGAGTGCCCGACAAAAAACACTCGGCAAAGATTCTTTGCCGATAAAATTTTTACCGAGTGCCCTTTGCCGAGTGGGCAAAGGGATTGCCGAGTGTTTTCGTGCCTTTGGCAAAGATCCTGTTCCCGGTAGTGAGGAAGAGATCCTCATGGCCGAGCAACTCGACGTTGTAGTGATGCAGTCGGGGACCAGGAAGAATTGAGGCTGACCTAGATGCGAGTTTTCATTTTATAGGAAGGAGATTAAGTTATGGGTGAAGCGCAAGGGACATGCAGAAGGCGAAGCGCAATCCTTCCTGGCTCGGGATGCGGAGTTTTCAAATCCGAACGTGGAGAAGGTGAAGTGCAAGGGACACACACAATGGCTTCATGCGATAGCTTTGTTCCATGGACGATGTCCACGGGACCCGCACAACAGGGCGCAAAGCAGACCGCACACTCGACGCGCCAGTTCCACGCAAATACATGCGGAGTAGCGTGGATGGCTAACCGTACATGAACAGCATCCAGGAGTGCTCTGCGCGCTCCGATCCATCATTACCATATAATAATAAGTAGAGGCGTATTTTACTTTCACTCAGACAAGCACCGGTACTGTATGGGATGGCAAGTTGTATAGCCAGCCATATAGTAATAAATAATAACGCGGGCGATTAACATCTACTAATTGGCAACACAGAGTTGTTTCATATCTCAAACAGTAGACAGTAATGGAGCACCTCATTACATTACATTATAATAATGAGTCAAAAAACTGAACACCACACTAGGTAGCTTACATCACCATACGAATCTGGAGAACAGTTGAGCCTGATAACACTCGGCTGCAGGGCAACTAATACACACACCTACCTACCTCATTCTACTTCTCCTTGCACTTGCTCGGGTAGTGGCTCTGCTTGGCTGCCCTTTTCGGCGGTGGCTGTGGGCGGCACATTTTTCTCTCTCCAGCCAGCCATTGTAGCTATCGAGGACTTTGTTGCGGCAGCAGTAGTCACAGCGCTGCACAATGTTGGAAAAGGCAAGTGAGAGAGAACTTGACTTTTCCACCACAAACCATGCAGAACCATGTTTACCGAACCAATCCATTCCATATTTCGCCGGCTCTGGCTGACACGAAAAACAATTGACCGCGCCTGATTGTATTGTCTCCACCACTTGTTGTATGCTACTAGCATTTCTATACTCTGTAGCGTCTCCGATGAATTCGAGTGCATAACTATCTTGTGTCCCAGTCACAGCATGAGGATAGAAGGCAGCTGTCAGCACCAGAGGTGGCTTCCAACCTCTGTTTTTGCTTCTTCCGCACTCATGAAATGAGCTACGTGTTTTGGACTGTAGAGCTGATATATAGCACTGGAAACCCAAAACAATAATTTGCTCTGGGAATATATCTGCTAACTCTGATGAGACGTTGTTGTTAGCACAAAGTTCGTGCCTGCTTCCTTTGCAGCATGCTGGGTCTGGGCGACAAATTTGTGTGTGCTTGATATGCCATCCTTGAATGCCCACCCACAGAGGCCCATGCAAATGGGCAATGTCTTGTAAATGAGATAGTAGGGTGAGTTCTCCCATTGCATATTCAACAGCAAGTTTGAATTGAGATGCTAGTAATTGCAAGCCTTTTATAGCAATCTCAACTAAGTCTCTGCTTTCTGTTAGTCGTAGGATCAACCCCAGACAGAAACATTTCTCAGCCACTGTGCTATCCTCATAACGGTATAATTGCAGGTTTCCTCCACGCCACGATGATTATGCAGAAACAAGTGGGAGCTGGAAAATTCAAGGAAGCGCTGAGGATGATTCTTCCTACTTGACACTGATGATATATAGGGTCTGTTCGGGACAGCTCCACTGGCCCTAGATCCACGAAATTCAGATGTAGATCCAATTTTTTTTAGCCAAACACCTCTAGTTCCATCAGCTTTAACATCCTAGATGTTAAAAAGTAATTAAAATTTTGATCATGTCATCATCAAGCATAATCATCGTGCATTGTGATCATCATGTTGTAGTTGCACCAAATAAAATGAATACATGTTGATTATATTGTGTTTTATATGTTATGAAATGATGTCAATAATAGCGATTAAGAAACTTTGTGATTTTATGGGATGAAAAGTTCTTAAACAAATAAAATTTTGCTAAACTAAACTTTCAAGCGAAAAGTGTGTTCTACAATATTGAATCAAAGTTTGTGTATATTTTCAAGCCAAACATGTTTAAATTGGAGATCAAACATTGAATTTAATGCTGTTTTCAACACTTAACCAAAATGGTGAAATCCCTGAAAATTTGTATTAAGTTCAATATTTGCGAATTTATTGAATGGATTTTTATGAATAAAAATTGTGAAACTTTGGTTCTATGAATTGGTATGAAGCTTAAGATTTGATAATGTGTTATTGGTTGTGATGTTTGACAACTAATTGCCCACTAATTAATTGACCAAAGTCAGTTAATCATACTTGAGAGTAGCTTGTTTACCATACTCTGATGAACCACCATTTATGCAGAGACCATATGTTCCCTGCGCCGTCACAACAATTGCTGTATATCTTCAAGTTTATCAGTAAGAGAGATATACACATGACTTGAAAATTCTTTGGTGACAGATGGTTTTCATGCCTCTGTAGTGCAAGTCGCTGAATCTCGTGTTATTTCCATGCCATTTATTGTTAGGTTGATGTGAAAGATAGAGTTGACTCTTGGGAGCAGCATTTTGATAAAATTTCTATTGAGGAACGGAGTAAATTTGATGAAGAAACTCTCTACAACTTGGAAGGAATCAAGAGAGAGAAAACTTACTCCAGAAAACCTGATGGCTTCAGGAACGAATACATTGTGGTACGTGTACTTCTTACAGGGCAAAATTCTACCAAAAGGACAATTGTTATCCACATCACTATGAACTGGTTTAGACTATTTCTATGAACCGATGTTTTTTCTGTTGAAACATCAAGCATATCAAGCTTCATACTGCGCAGAATGACTTTTTTTTTTGATAATTTCCAAATATTCAGTTAACCATACTGGTTGCTGTCGATGGAGCACTAAAATTCCCTGAAGTCAGAAACTATGGAGATCTGGAAGCAGTTGTGGAAAAGCTCAACTCTATATCTGCAAGACAAATTCAGGTAGCGTTGCAGATAATTCTTTTTCCCTTCAGTTTCACAGGTGATTTGCTTTTTTAGATGCATAACTGCGAGTCTGCGACATGCATTGGAATAAAAATGACAGAGAATTAATGTGAAAACCTATTTACTATATATCTCAAGTGATTCATCCTTCTGATACCGTTGTGAGAGAATTGTTCTAAGAGAATTTGGCTGAAAACACTATTCGCTTGGCTGAATTATTGTGAGAGAAAAACACCATTCCGGCTAAAAAAAGAAGCCGATTTATAAGGTAAGCTGAACGGAGTCAAGCATCCGGCTGAACCACCACGGGTCTTGTTCCCTTCGGTACACGGTGGCAGCCACACCACAAACACGGTTGGTATGGTCTCGTAAGACTACAAGCCCCGCCGAGTACAAACACAGTGCGCGCAAGCACCTTGGGTTTAGAGGTATACAAACCTCACTAGCAACTAGACCTAAGTCTAGAGCAAGCGCATATGAGCGTGATCTAACTAACCTAAGTACTTCGCAAATCGCCTACGCTAATCACCAAGTGATCTTTAAGTTGTATGCATGTGGAGAGCACAAATGAGGTGTAGCAACACCCTCCTATCTTCCCTCGACTCTCTCCCACTTCAAATGGCTGGTTGGGGTAAGTATTTATAGCCCCCAAGTCGAAACTAGCCGTTGTGGCCAAGATCCTCTTCTCTGCATGGTCACCGGACATGGCGGTGACTGCCATGTGGACTAGCCGTTGCTCACTAACAGGTCGATCATTGGGGTACTATTCACTGGGGCGGTGACTTGGGCGCTGCCCGAGTCCCCCTTCGCTGCTCTTTGGAATTTTAGGGCAGTGGCACCGCCATCCCCTATCCGGTGCACCGCCACACCATGGTGGTGACTAGGGTAGTGCACACGTTGCTGTCTGGTGCCCCCCTCTCCTTCTAGCTGCAGCAGCCCTCTGTTTGGTGGCACCGCCACCCCCTGGCAGTGCACCGCCGTGCCTAGGGCGGTGACGCCTCTTGCTGTTTCTTCGCGTTTCTTCGTCGAGGCTTCATCATCTTCGTGTCTTGGACTCCTTGCTTCTCTCCTAAGCTGTCAACACCTCCTCCAATGTCTTCTCTTGAGTGTTGATCAATTTCTTCACGTTCCAATGTTGGTCCAAGTCTGCGTTGCATCCTATTTGACTATAAAATAGACACTAGAAAACACATTAGTCCAATTTAGTTGTGTTGATCATCAAACACCAAAATCAAAGTAATTGGGCCTATGGTCCATTTTCCTTACAATCTCTCATTTTTTGTGATTGATGACAACACGACCAAAGCAAGCAAATAATAATATATGCAAAAATTTAAAAACTATCTATTTGCTAGGATGCAATGCAAAGGCAAGTTTATATGATGCAAAAAGATACCACTTGTGAAAACTTTGAAAATTTATCTTGCCCTTACAAATGTCCTCATGTGGCATTATGAATTTAAGCCTCCCCTAACTCCATAATCCACTATTCTCCCTATCTTGGACCATTAGCACTTGTAAATTATTATGATTGAGCTTGCTTTTGGTCCTACAAATTCTTCCCATTTGGAATCAAACACCGAAAAGGAAGATATTAGTACTATAAGGGAGGGTCAAACTTTATGATCCTTTGTATATGGAGTGGAATAGGTCATAAAATTTGACTCTCACATTACATAGACTAAACTTCCCCTAAATATATGCATACATATGATGGAGGGTGAAATATATGCATAATCGGCAAATTAATGTACAAGAGAGTTTAATCTATATAATGCATGAAAAAGACATATAAATATCAAATTAAAGTCAACACAATGATATCGATTAGGAATACCACATGTAGAAACCAATTTGATTGACACCACTTGAAATGGGTGGTGATCATTTGAATTTTGATGCTTATCTCCGGGGACTCCATTTTCGTTGCAATGAGACTACTACACACATGATAGGCTTAAAAAGGTATTAGTCTCAAAGCATCCAACTTGTAGAGTAACTTCCCCCTAAATTTGTGCACACAAGTATGGAATACTTGTAGGGGACATGCACATTGATTTTGGAATAAAAAAATACCACTTGAAAAATGACATCACATGAATGTGAGAATCATTTTCAAAAAATGATATTCGGAGAAAATTATCTACAATTTGGACTTTGACACATATTAGATAACCAATTGTAGAACAAGCTATGTGTCATGCTTCTAAGCAATTTAAACCATGTAAGTTTGCTCCAAGGGTAAAAATGGTACTGAGCAAGTCTTCCATAAGATATACTTAGTGTATGCATGATAAAAGATTAAACATGTAAATGCAAACCTAGCATGGAATCAATATTCGGTTCCTGATTGCACCTGCTTTTTCAGTGGATTCAAGTTTTATGGACTCCCGAAGATGAGAACGACGTTGTTTCGGAAGAGAAGCTACTAGAAGACTATCCTTATCTGAAGCCCTTGTGTGATGACTAGCAGCATATTCATTTCGGCTTATTTATTCGTATCTGGCTTATAATCCATAGCTTGAATATTATTTTTCTCTCACATCAAATCAGCCAGCAGTACTTTTAGCCATGGCTTATAAGCCAATTCAGCCGAAACAAACAGGCTCTACGATAGTTTTGTTTTCTCTCCATGCTATTTTGTTTCATCATCGTGCAAGCAAGTAATCTACGGTGGTTGATGATTGTCTTGCTCTGATCCATCACATTATATTATAAGATCATATGATCATATTAGGGTCTACTATGTGTTTGCTCGATTCACTGGACAGGCATTCAGCACTAGGTGCCCACCTTTACAGTATAGCAGATTAGTTGCTACCACCGTACAGCTGCTGTGTCTTTCCTGGTTTTAATTTGTTGCAGCGGTTGTAGGATAAGAGTACGATCACTTTGAATGCAACGCTCATGCACCGCACCAATTGTATACTGCTGGGAGTGAGCGAGCACTCACTCTACGCACCAGTTGACAAACGATCTTTGATCCCGCTTTAAAATTTGGCTTTAGTTCCGGTATTTTTCACGTCCAGGACTAGAGAGGCCTTTAGTCCTGCTTTGTAGCTCTAACCAGGATTAAAGGTCCCTGCCCAACGGCTACTGCGGCAGACCTTTGCTGCAGGGGACCTTTAGTCCCAGTTGGAGCTACCAACCGGAACTAAAGGTTAACTTTTACTCTCGGTTGATATCTCTCACCGGGAGTAAAAGTCTACTCCCGGCTGGAGGCTCCGTCTGGGACTAGAAAGGGACATTTAGTTCCGGTTGGTAGCTCTAACCGGGACTAAAGGTCCCCTCCTATATAGCTTTTCTTCCTTCCCGAGCCCGAGCCACTTCGAGCTTAGTGTTTTCTTGCTTCATCGCCGGCCTCTCTTCTTCCTCATCGCCGGTAATCACAAGATTTTCTTCGATTTCTTCATTGATTCTTCGGTTATAAAGGTTACCAACTTTATACTCTCATATTTCATCAGTAGCATATCTCATTTTGTAGACTAGATATATGTGGTTTTTTATGGTGATTTTTTTTATTTGTAAGCCATTTAAGCTCAAAATCACTTTAAAGTTTGCATATTTGGATGAAGGAAGGTTAAAGTAGTTATTCAAAACTAGTATTCAGCTTTCATTTCTAGCATGCATAGCAAACTTCATGGTTTAGAGATATAGAGAATTTTAGAGTTTTTTTAATTTTATTTGTTTATAAAATGAGAAATTTATATTATATTAAAAATGAGTATAGAGAGTAGATGGCAACTGCTTCTGGGTCATCGGCCTCTCATTGAGTTCCAAAGCGACTGAGGCCGGACCTCCCTCTCATTGCATGCGGCAAGTGTGAGGAGAAGATTATGATAGAGTATCGGATGAGGAAAGAATGTCCCAACAAAGGCCGTATCTTTTACAAGTGTTCGGATTGCAATGTGAGTTATTTTGTCGAATTTGATGATTATGGTTAATTTATACTTATTTTCATGATGATTGTGATTAGTGAACCAACAAAACAAACAAGGACATACTCTTCCCCTACAACTTTAAGTGAGTGTTAAATAATTCATGTCGATCATATGAACATTTGTTCAATTATTTGCTTACTAGCTAAGCTATCTCCCATATATATATGTTGACTCTAGTTAATGTCGATCATATTTGTGTATAAAAATATATGCAGCAATCACTGGATATTGATGGTCATCGATATGACCAATAGTCGGTTGAGCATCTTAGACTCGTTAAGAAAAGAGCAAACAGAGTACCAAGACATGATAGATATTATCCAAGGGTAATTTGGTCTCTCTAACAACTATATATACCCCGATCTCTTAACTGCAACAATTATTAAAGGCCAAATTAATTTTTTATTTTATTGGGCGCAATGTTTGGAAAAGTTTCATTGAGGAACACCACATGAAACATTGCAAAGCGCCACTGGATGTAATCGCACACAAAGTAAGTATTAGCTACATTTATATATATAATTCAATTAACACCATGCATGTTTTAATTCACCGGATCTTTTTTCTCGTAAAAGTGGGTTCTGAGGCAACAACAGGGGAACAACTACTGCGGATACTATGTTTGCGAGTTCATCATGACGTACTCAAAAAGAACTCGTGAAGAGAACCTCAAAGGATGTTATATAAATATATTCATATATTCACAATTCCTTTTATTGCTCATATATATAAGTAATCACGTGACCAACATATATATATATATATATATTAATACTCTTCCTTTAACTTTTATTGAAGACTCTATGGTTGAAGCAAAAGTCATACGACGTGACCAACTGAAAGCAATTCAAGAGACTATAGTAGGATTTCTTAATGACCAGGTCCTCAACCCTGCCGGCGAGTTCTACAATGACGTTAACGAAACATGGAAGCCAAACCAGATGGAGTGAATTTATTATCCCAAGGATATGATAGAATATACAATACAAGCTTTATTTGTAATAAATATATACATATTATATGTACATAAAATAACGTATGTATATGCATGTAATATATAAGTAAGTTTCATACTTTAGTTTGTACAAAATATTCGAATATTATAAACATGTAGAATACGTATATTATTAGCAGCGTAGAATACGTATTCGAAAACCTATTCAAAAACCAAAATGAATCATCAATTGAAAATAGAAACAAAAAAAGAAAAAGGAAACCTTTAGTCCTGGTTGGTAAAGGGCCGTCCCACGTGGCCAGACCGGGAGGCCTCTTTAGTCCCGGTTGGTAGGTGCACCTTTAGTCCTAGACGAGAAACCGGGACTAAAGGAGAGACCCTTTAGTCTTAGATTGATGCTTCCGGTTGGGAAACTGGAACTGAAGGGGTTTTTTAACCGGGAGTAAAGCCCGTTTCTATACTAGTGACGGCTACGGTGCACGGACCCATGTATTGGTTGGGTCCGTAACTGAGAATTATCTTGTATCCCTCAACGATTCTCTGCCCTCGAAGAAATGTGGCCAAGTTTTGTATAGGGTATCAAATTGTATTTATTATTAATAACCGGTTTGAACAACATGTGCATGTAAACAACAACAACATATTTCTAGATCTTGTGCCGAAAAATACTCCCTTCGTCCCAGAAAGAATACAATTCTAGCACAGTATCATGTTTTAGTATCTCATGTTCTATCAATTATAAATAAAAAGTATCAATATTTATGATATCAAATAAATACCATTAGATTAAGTGTGAAATGTATTTTCATAATAAATTAATTTTGATCCATAAATGTGAATATTATTCATTAGAAACTTGGTCAAATGTGAACCACTTTAGTTGGCATGCAACCCGTAGTTGCATTCCTTTTGGGACAGAGGTAGTATGAACCAGAAGATACATACAAAAAAATTTGGCTATTTTGTATGTATCTTCTGGTTTGGCTATTTTGTATTTAATAGTTGCGTAATTTTGGTATGTATTATAACAAATTTGATATGCATTATGGGTCTAATTGGTTTGCGACCAAATTTACCATGCCAAAAATTTGACAAGCCAAAGTTATGTAAAAAATTTGCCATAGATTTGACAAGCCAAACGTGAGAGGTTGGCAAGTTTTGGTAACAAACCAAATAATTGCCAAAATCATGGCTTGCCAATTCTTTGATTTGGCACATTTTTGGAAGCCAACCCAATCAGGTTCTATATCAATACTTGTTATTATTAATTAGTTTCCATTAGTCACGCTAATGATAACGTTAGATTGAAAAATGAAGTGAGAGCACATATGTCTTTTAACTTTTTTTGATATACTATGTTACAGAACGAAGAGTATTTATGAGTAGCTATGACGCTTTACGCCTTTGGACATGGACATGTCATGATTAGTCGAAATAGTTCTCTTATAAATTGATGCTAATTTATGATTTACCAGCACTACTACTGCTACACTTCATGGCAACAGTTAAAGGTAAGCAATAAGTGTCCATGAAGGGAACCAACGTGCGCCCTGTTCGTTTGAGGTGGTTTGATTTATAAGTTATGTCTAAGAGTATCATTGGCTGGTTTGGTGTGAGAGAAAAATATTGTTTATTGACTGATAAATCATGGCTTATAAGCTAAATACGACCAAACAAACAGACTGATGGCAGACAGGCTGGTCGGCCCACTCTGATGGACCCATTTCAACGGTCTAGATGTAGATTACATATGGACGATTGGACTTAGATTTAGAGTAGATTAGATGCAGATATAAATATAGATGGGTAGATATAGACGTAGATTTAGAGATATAGATATGCACATGATATGATTAGTGGAACCCGTCCTCATAAATTGATGATTGATTTAGAGGGTGTTTGGATTCGGTGACTAAAATTTAGGAGGTGTCACGTGAGGGTGTCGCATAGGGTATTTGGATGCTAATAAAAAAAACAAATTACAGAATCTATCAGTACTCCACGAGACGAATTTATTAAGGCTAATTAATCTACCATCATCATATCTTTACTGTAGAAACACATTGTCAAATCATGAACTAATTAGTCTTAACTCATAAATTAATCATAAACTAAACAATTAATTTTATAATAAATCTATATTTAATACTCTATACGCGTGCCTAAACTGCTGATGAGACGACTAAAGTTTAGGTACAGGCAAGTGGCCACGTGAGATAAGCGCAAGTGAACATGGGTTCGCTACTCAGGCGGCCGGCCAGGCCCACTTCCGTTCCATGTGCCGGTTGGGCGGCCTAAAATTGGGGCGGCGACGGGGCCCACCGCATTGCTATCCCTATCCGTCCCCAACAGCACAGCTCACGACAGCACGCGTCCACATCTCTGTCTCGCCCTCGCCCGGACAAAGGGGGGAAAAAAAACCCAAAAGCAAATCACGCACCCACCGGTCACCGCACGCCATGCGGCGGCCTTGCTAACCACGACGCCGCGAGCATCGCCACCCGCCGCCATGGCCGCCGCCGCCGACTCCTCCAAGCCCCCGCGCGCGGCCGTGGTCCCCGCCCGTCCGCTCCTCCTCGCGCTCCCCTTCCTCTCCCTCCTCCTCCTCCACCTCTACGTCTACTCCACCTCCTCGCGCCCTGCAGGCCTCTCCGTAACCGCAACAACCGTCGCCTCCACAACTGCCACCACCCCCACCACGGTGCCGCTGACCCCGTCCCCGCCGTCCCCACACATCCGGATGCGGCGGTCGCGGTACCGGTCCTACGACGACTACCTCCGCCACCAGCTGAACAAGACGCTGGACCCGCGTCTCCGCCGCGTGTGGGCGACGCGGGACTGGCGGCGGAAGGTGGACGCGTTCGCGCGCCTCTTCGCGGGGCTCCGTGACGAGGGCCTCCTCTCCGACGCCTCCCGCGCGCTCTGCGTCGGCGCGCGCCTGGGCCAGGAGGTGGCCGCGCTGCGGCAGGTCGGCGTCCGGGGCGCGCTCGGCATCGACCTGGCCCCGGCACCGCCGCTCGTCGCGCGCGGCGACTTCCACGCGCAGCCTTTCCCCGACGCCACCTTCGACTTCGAGTTCTCCAACGTCTTCGACCACGCGCTGTACCCGGACCGGTTCGCCGCCGAGGTCGAGCGCACGCTGCGACCGGGGGGCGTCGCCGTGCTCCACGTCGCCGTGCACCGGCGCGGGGACAAGTACTCCGCCAATGACTTGCTCGACGTGCGCGGACTCGTCGGGCTGTTCCCGCGGTGCGACGTCGTGCGGGTCTCCAAGGTCGATGCGTTTGGGCTCGACACCGAGGTTATCCTCCGCAAGAAGGGGTCGTCTCGTCGTCGTCGTCGTCGTCTCTAGCCGTGCGGACATCCATTGTTGAGTCCTCCAAAACAGTCACCGCCCGACCACACGATCCAATCTTGTCTTGGCTTGCAAATTACGCCAAGAAAAAAAGGGAAGTTTTGGGCATCCGTTTTATTTTTGTTTTTACTACCAGTACACTACTAATTGTGGCCTTGTAATTCTAGGTACTAGGTAGGAGGTGATTTTTTGGTGACCAACCACACAGTACGCATCTCATTCATCTTGTTCTTGTATACCTAGGCAGGGAATTGGTAGGAAAAAACAATTGAATCGATTAAATTGTGTGCCAAGAAAGAAAGAAAAGCAATTTGAGGAAGGGCACGATGATTGTAGTATGTGCTTTCCCTTCTTTTCTTGAACATTGCCTTTGTTGCTTGTTCTTGGCTTTTTTAGACTTCTTTTCGGAAAGACTCTTTCATCCATTTGGGCGGTGAGGGCATGCCCCTCCCCTGATGATGCGTGCAGCATATGCCATGTTCGTTTGTCTTATAATCCATATTTTTCAGTTTGTCTTTTCAGCCAAAACAATGTATTTCTTTCACAACAAATTAACTGAAACAGTGTTTCAGTTTATTTCTTCAGCGAAGCGAATGGACCATACTGATGAGTTGCTGTAGCTTGCTGTAGGGTGAGGAACGTTGTTCAGAGCCTCAGACCGTTGGGAGTGGCGAGCCATGGAAATGTGTATTGGGTGACTGACTTTTGCATACATGAAGCACGGTCCATGTGTGTGCCAACATGCCTGCCCCATTGTAGGTAAAATAAAAAAAAAATACAAGGATGAGACGAGAGATGGCATGCATAGCAGATACTCCTCCTGGCTGTGGCTGGCAGTGTTTGAACGCGGGAAGAGAGAGAGCTTCACGAGCAGAACAAGGCTGGCAAAGATGTGAATGCATGCCTCATTTAACCTCGGTTAGTGTAACTGAACGGTTACTTTAGATTAAATGGCATGCAAATCCAAGGGGAACCTTTCGTGATAACAGTTGTACGTAGCAGACTTTCAGGGAGAAAGAAATAAAAGCATCTCATCAGAAAAATAACTATAGGAGTGCTTTATTCCTAACGAAAGCCATCTAAGGATCCCTTTGGAACACAAGATATAAAAAAACATAGAAATAGAAAAAAAATAGGATTGGACCACGTCACTTGCAATCCTACACGTAGAAAATTCTCTAATTGAGTATTTGGAGTATTTGGATACAACACAGGAGAAAACACAATTCTCTAATTGTGTATTTGGATACAACTTCTGGAGAAACAAAGGAGTTAGAAGAGAGAGAGACACAAAGGAAAGTTTTCAAGAGGTCGGAGCTCATGTTAGATTTTGTCCAAAATTCCTATGAATTGAGCCATTCCATAGAAATTTTGTAGGATTCCAGGATGGCTAATCCTTTGTTCAAAGGGGGCTTAATAATACTTCACGTATATTAACTCTATATAAGTAACCAAACGCATAAAATGCTGTACGCCGCTGCACATCATGCCTCTGATGACGAAAACGAGTAAAAGATGGAGTGGGGCACAGGCAAGACGCCGGGAATCGGAGTAGGGAGACCGTAACATGGGCAGCTCAGAGCACGGGGCAAATGTACTAGCGTAGCGTAGCGTAGAAAGGCCCTTTTCACTGTTCATTCACATGCACACCACCGCTAGATCCAAGGTACCAGTCCCGGCCAGTATCTGTGGACACGTACGTACCGGCTGTAGAGAATCTGGTGGTGCGGTAAGCTACGAGTACGATTGCTTCAAATATTTCTTTTTTTCTTCGTCCTCCGGCCGTTCACGCAAAATTGATGGATAAACGATGGATCAGGAGCCCGTGCGCTATGGCTCCCACGCAATAGGTATGTAGCCAAGATCAAGACCCGGAAAAAAAAAGGTTCCTGCGCCCCTTCGGCTTTACCATCATCGTAGGCGAACAAACTTGGTGGTTGTAGCCAAAAACGGCAACTCATATGAGCAGGAATGTCTAGGATAGCCATCGGAAGCTGTTCATCTAAATCTGACAATACATGTGTTATTGTTTCGCTTCTCTCTCTCTTTCTACTCCCCCCTCCCAAAATAAGTGTGGTTACGGTAATTGTACTTAAGTTTAACTAGATTTATAGCAAATATTAGTAATATTTTTATCTCTAGATAAGTTTATTTTGAAAATAGATTCAACGATCTATCTAATAATATTAATTATATACTATAAATATTAATATTTTCCTGTATATATTTAGTTAAACTTAAAAGCTTTTGACTTCTGAAAAAACGAGAACGACACCTACTTTGGACGAAGGGAGTACATGGAGTCCTAACATGCAGTGCCTCCTTCGCTGTGATGCAATCTCCAATTGATGCTTGCGTCTTTTGTCAGACGAAGGAGTAGAGACCTCTGACAGCCTACAAGCATGTTCGTTTGAACTTATCAACTAGCTTATCAGCTATGGTACAGTGTTTTTCTCTCACAATAAATTAGCCATACAAATTAGCACGCGCGGCTTATAAACCAGCTGAACAGAGCCGTATAACTACTCCCTACAACATGGATGCTCGCTGCAAACACGAATGACGAGGCAGCATGCCATAGTAATGTTGCGTTAGGGAAGCCCTGACTTAGCTCACATGTGTAACACCCTAAAATTTGCACTTTATTAAATAAGTTAAATTGATTTGTTTATGCTTTGTCGTTCACATTAAAACATAGGCAAAAAAATATTTTTATTTAAAATCAACTATAAGGTTAGCAACATGTTTATGCATTCATGCTGTTGCATTTGTGTTTTTGGGATGAGTGGTTTTGACTTAAATTCAAAACTAATTTAAACTTGTTTTGCAAAAAGCTTTGAAAGAAAAGAAAAAAAGACATTTCTTTTTATCTCTCCCACCCTTTCCCTGTTTCCGGCCCAGGCAACAGGCCTGGCCTGCTCTCTCCCAGGCCTCACTCCTCCTCTCGACCCTTTCCCGCGGGCCCAAGGCCTTGGCCCGACGCCTCCCACCTCTCTCCCCTGCTCCGGCCTTTTTGCCCAAGTGGCGTAGCAGGCCCAACCGCAGGGCCCAAGCGCCAGCCGCACCCTCTCTCTCTCTGTTTCTCTGCCGCATGGACCCCGCCTCCCTGGCTCTCTGACGCTTGGGGCCCGGCTGTCAGCCTCCCTTCCCCTTTCATCCCCGCCGTGACCGAGCCGGGCTCTGTCCCGATGGAAATCGCCGTCCAAATCCCGGGTGTTTCGGGATTTCTCTACGTGAGGCGCAAGCTGAGCACCCTATAAATCCGAGATCGCCACGCCACACCGTCTCTTTTCAGCCGCATCTCAGCCTCCGCCGTGCCCTGACCGTGCGTCCCGGGCTCCCCAAACCCTAAACCGCCGCCGCCCATCGATCTCCTTCCCCGCATCTTCGCCACTATCATTAGCCCCTTGCCGGTCTTTGGAATCAGGTGAGGATCCTGTAGGTACCGTCTGCTAGCCATCTCTCGCTCTGTGCCGCCTGGAAGAGCTCGACGGAGCGTCACCGTGTGCCTCGACTCGCCATACCGAGCTCTGCACCGTCTCTGGCCGTCCGCCATCGTCACCGATACTCCCATCGAGTTAGCCGTGACGATTTCTTCATATCCGTGCCTTCCCCGATGCAACCCGAGGCCCCTACGCCGTTTTCGACGAACTCCAGCGAGGTCCCGGGGTTTTTGGCCATGGAGGTCCTTGTCGCCGTCACTGTGCCGGCAACCCTTCTTCCCCTTCTAATCTCCACCGTCTAGATCGAAATCTACGGCCCAGATTAGATCCCGTTTACCGGTCAACCGCGTCAACCCTATCTTTTTTTGCAAAAGAGACCTCTGTGTTTTTCAAAATGAACCCGTAGTCAGATCTAGTTCAAAAGTAATTCAAACTTAGTCCTTTTGCTTCCGTTGTAACCCCTGTATTTTATCAAAATAGAACCCGCACTCCACAGAGGTAGTTTTATAAGTTAGACCTCGTGTTTATTGTCAAAATTACGTATAGATCCGGTTTGAAAATCATGAAACTACCACTGAACCTTGTTTTAAGCCTAGATTCTCCGCTTTAACTCCAATTCGAGTGCTTTTCGTGGCTGTATGCTCGTAGCATCGCGTAGAACAGTTTTAAAACATTTTAACCTCTTTTTATAATGTTTAGTGTACTGTTCTAATTAGTCTATATTTGTTTGTTATGCATGTATGTATGGATGCTTGTGTGGTGCTGTTTGATCTCGAGTAGACAGTGAGTTTTCCATTAGTGATCTGGAGCAACCCTTTGAGGATCAAGACCAGCAGCAAAACTTTGAAGAAGGCAACTATAATATGAGGCTCCTTGATTACCTAGTCACCTTTAATACATTACTATTCATATGCATGTGTTATTGAACCGCCTAGAGTTTATCTACCTTGATATTGATACCTAATCCTTGTTTACCTATGGGATGTTGCATGTGGGTAATATGCTTAGCTTGCTTCTACAAATAACTAAGATGTGAACTTGACTAAAGATATATGCAACTGGTGATTAAAATATGCTTTTTAGCAACATGGAACCTAGGGGGTTAGAGCATTGGGCCTTTCTTTTGGTGCTCTAGTTTCTCTCCATAAGGACTCATCTTTAAGCGGCAACTCAGGACTTATAGTTCAACCGTGAGGACCACATGGCTCTGGTCTTAGTCTAGTACCTTGCTCTGTTCTAGTTTGTTGCAACTTACCAAAAAGGCAAGAGGGGAGTGCTGTGATGGTTATGGGTCTTATCCTGCCATCGTGTGTATAATGCTGCGAGCACGTGTGCCACTTTGGAGGATGGGCTCCATGATGGCCGGTTGGCTGAAACCTTAGTGGTTGCTATTTATTAGAATGATTGGGGAAAGCTTCGTAGTGTACCCTGCCGCACTTCCTTGGAAGAGGTGATATGGGATTCATGACCCCTGGCATATGGAAATCACGACTCATGGGTAAAGATGAATAGTCTCTGCAGAGTGTTTTAAACTGATATATCAGCTGTCTTCTCAGTCATGAATGGCCTGGATCCTTACTGAATAGTGGTTACTTGGATGGTTTGGTAATATTGATGATACTTTAATTATTATTCATACTCGGGAGCCTAAGCATAACTTAGTAACTTATGATTAATAATGAATGTGACCAACTAAAATTGCTTATCATAGTTCAGCCATGTCAAGCCTTTGAGCCTGCATCCCCTCATATTATGCTTGTTAAGCGGTAGTAGCTTACGCTTGTTTTATTTCAATACTTTGGAAAAATCTCGGATGGGTACAGATGGAGGCTCTTCAGTAGAGTTTTTCAAGTGGTTTAGGCTTGTGATCAACCAGTTGACGATTCCTATGGTGTTGGAGGCTTCGCCAGAAGAATAGAGCTATAGTACGTTGTGTGATGTAAGACTATGCCCTTTGTAATGAATAATTATATGATATGTAATAAAGGTATTGTCTTTGGTATTACACCTTCATTTGTAGCTATATGTGTGAATTGAATTCTTGGGCGCACATATGGTTTGTACCTGGTTTTGTTCCTTAAAACTGGTGAAGGGTCGAGATGGCGGACTAGAGGAGGGTGAATAGTCATTTCTAAAATTAATCGTGTTGGCTAACCAAAATAAATGCGGAATTAAAACTATCGGTTTAGCCAAGACTACACCCCTCTATCTAAATTATGAAGAACCTTTACAAAGATCCTAATTAGGTAACAAAGGTGCCAGGCTAGATAGAGCTCACCTAACAATTCTAGCTTGCAAGGTCACACAAACCTATGCAACTAGTACTTTAAGCAAACCGGGAAGCTCCTACACAAACTAGTGAAGCAAAGCGCACAAAGCCTAAGCTCACTAGCAATGCTCAATAGCAAGGCTACACAAGCCAAACTAGAGAGCTCGAATTACTTAGCTACACAAACTAAGCAAAGTGACTAACAAGGCTACTCAAGCCAATTAGTCACACAATAGAGCTACTTCTATGCTACACAAGCAAGAAGGTAACTAGCAAGATACTAAAACTAAACTAGTTACTAGAGCAACTACACAAGTACAAAGTATATGAAGAAGTAAATGACTTGTGTATGTAAAGAGCAAACCACCGAGAAGATGATGACAAGGTTGACACGGTGTGTCGGGGACCAATACTAGGGTACACGAAGAGGAGGAGCTAATGACCATCAACATTAATTCATCCTAGCAGTCAAGAACACGACTACAGCTCCAACTGACCCCTAGGTACGCGGGCTCTACCTTGCCCGACCTCTGGGGGAGGGCTCCGCCTCGCCCGACCCCAAGGTCGTGCGATCTGCCTCACCTGACCCCAAGGTTATGGGCTCCGCCTTGCCCGACCTCTGGGGTGGGCTCCGCCTTGCCCAACACCAAGGTCATGGACTCCGCCTTGCTCGACCTCTAGGGGCAGGCTCCGCCTCACCCGACACCGAGGTCGTGGGTTCTGTCTTGCCCGACCCTAAGGCCATGGGCTCTACCTCGCCCAACCTCTGGGGTGGGCTCTGCCTTGCCTGACTGCAAGGCCACGGGCTCCACCTCGTTCGACCCTTGGGTTCGTGCTCCACCTCGCCTGACTCTAAGGCCACGGGCTCTGTCTCACCCGACCCTTGGGTTTGTGCTCTACCTCGCCCAACCCCAAGGCCACGGGCTCCACCTCACCTAACCCTTGGGTTCGCGCTCTGCCTCGCCCGACCCCAAGGTCGTGGGCTCTGCCTCACTCGACCCTTGGGTTCATGCTTTGCCTCGCCCGATCCTATGGCCGCAGGCTCTGCCTCGCCTGACCCTTGGGTTCACGCTCTGCCTTGCCCGACCCCAAGGCCATGGACTCTACCTCGCCTGACCCTTGGGTTCACGCTCTACCTCGCCCGACCCCAAGGCCAGGGCTCTGCCTCGCCCGACCCTTGGGTTTGTGCTCTGCCTCGCCCGACCCCAAAGTCGCGGGCTCTGCCTCGCTCGATCCTTAGGTTCGCGCTCCGCCTCACCCGACCCCAAGGCCACGGGCTCTACCTCGCCCGACCATTGGGTTCACGCTCTGCCTCACCCGATGGAGACCCATACTGCCGCCAACCATTCCTGGTCCAAGCGTATGGGCCTGGGTCAAAGCTCTGACACTAGGGAAGAGACCGGCACGCCTCGATATAACCCATGGCCATGACAGACCATACCCGGGGATTCACATCAGGAACAGCGTCGGACGTACCGGTGTTGTTCTGCCTAACCCCCGTACGAACACTAACAGGAGCATCAATTCACCACGACGTCTGCTAGGACAGAGTGGAGCACCATGACCGGCAGACGATGTCTACATGTGGCACTAGTGATAGACAGGGCCATGACATGGATCTGTCCCTGTTGACGTCTATTGGGTCGACGGAACTCACATGAAGGAGAAGAAGGACCCAGTGATCCTGAAGAACTTCTCCTCTATCTCTCGTTCTCGTCTCTTCCTCCGCTATAACCCACGCTTTCTCTTGGCCTATAAAAGGGAAAGCAGGGCATCCCATGAGGGGCATCGACTCATCTGACCATCTGATCGATTCAAGCTAGATCTGAATAGACCCATTAAACCCCAAACACGTGGCTGAGCAGCAATCGAGCCCTCTTAGCACCCGTTCACTCCTTTCACCAGAGAGTTGGGACCTGTCCCTCTCTCGTCTGTTTGTAACCCTACTATAAACTTTTAGTGCTAGTAACACGAGCAGTAGCGATGAATTGAACATAGGGATATTCTGCCCGAACCAGTATATACCTCGTGTCCTCTAAGCACACTATCTGAGCCAGATGCCTAATATTAGAAATTTACTCATTGGTGGTTACTCAAAATACCGACAGTTGGCGCGCTAGGTAGGGGCCTTTTGTGCATCTCGACATCCACACCAGGCCTCGGATGGCTAGGCACAACGTCAGCTGGGTCCCGAGCGCGCACGTGCGCTTTGGGAGCCTAGACTTCGTCGTCACGACAGAGGGAGAATTGGTGTGGCCTCCTGTCGCCGTCCAACCTCTCCACTTCACTAGCCTTGACACGATCATCGAGGCGCTTAGGGAGTTGCAGTTGCATGCATCGAAGGTCCGCGCCCTCGGGAGCGACTAGCTCCTCGGCTTCGACTATGGGAGGTTGCTCGGCGCCTTCCTAGGACCTCGACCATCCCAGGAGGACTTGCACCACCTCACCTTCTCATTCGCCAATGTCATGGCGCAGCTTGCTAGAGGAGAGCCCCTCTTCCCGGAATACCTCATCTGGAGTGCCCCGACAGCGCTCCCGATTGGTCTTCACAACGCCACAGTGATCGTTGGCCACCTTGTGGCGCAATGCACGCCTCCATCCCCCGTGAATGACGAGTTCATGGGGATGACCGAATATGTCGTGGAGTCCTTCCATGACCTCCTCATGGGAGAAATGAAGTCGCCCTTCACCTCTAACTCCAGCAAGGGGAGTCATCACCCCTCTCGTGAATGTTTTATGGCAGGTACCCCCGAGGGACACATCAAAAGCATCCACGAGGAAGAGGCTACCCTGATGAACGACCTTGACGATGAGGTCGAGGGGGATGCAGGAGCCCCACCCCACCTACGGGTGGAGCAGCTGAAGGCCTGGCACCAAGAGCTTGAGGAAGCGTGACTCTAGCTCGAGCAGGAACACGTGGTGCTCGAGCGAGAGATCGAGCGCCACGGAGACGGTGGGCGCGCGCGCACCATGGCCCGTGACGTAAACTGGAGGATCATCGAGGATGATGAAGCCCTCCCACACTTCACCCAGGCGAGCCAGAACATCGCTGCTGCGGTGGCCTTGCTCTAGGGGCTTCTAGGGCCCACGACGCTCGAAGGCCATTGGGCCCATCGCGAGATTCGCATGATGCTCGAGCGTGCAGCGGCGCAGCAGGACGAGAGCTCGCTGTCTCGACGACGTGAGCTCGACACTAGCCAGCACATGCCCTCAGAGCGACCTGACAAGGACGCGTTAGTCCACTAGGCGCCACAAGGCGGGAGGCTACGCATCGCGGTCCCGGAGCATGAGCGTCATGACTGCAACCATGACGCGCGCGACACCCTCGACGCCCGCAGGCGTGCCCATGACAATCCAAGGGAGGGAGCTAGCCATGGCTACCACCCTCGTCATGGTAGTTGCTACAGTAGCAGCGAGGACCGAAGCCTGAGCCCCGGCATGCTAGGACCTCAGGCCTTTGGCCGACACATCCTCAATGCCGCCTTCCTGCCACGGTACCGACCACCAACCAACATCCTAAAATACTCCAGAGAAACGAACCCTGGACTATGGCTTGAGGATTATCAGCTTGCTTGCCAAGCTGGTGGAGTGGATAATGACGATTTCATTATCTCCAACCTTCCATTGTTCCTAGCCGATTCGGCGCGAACATGGTTGGAACACCTTCCGCCCAATAGAATCCAAAGTTGGGCGGACCTGAAAGAGATCTTTGTGGGGAACTTTCAGGGCACATACAAGCATCCTAGGAACCCATAGGATCTAAAAAACTACCGACAGAAGGCCGGAGAAACCCTTTGTGGGTACATCCGACGCTTCTCCCGGCAGTGCAATGAGCTGCCCAACGTCGTCGACGCCGACATCATAGGAGCCTTCCTGTCTGGGACCACTTACGAGTCTCTGGTTCACAAGCTGGGATGTAAGGGCCCACAAACCGCCAAAGAGCTCCTCGACATCGCCACCAGCCACGCCTTGGGCGAGGAGGCGGTCGAAGCGATCTTCGACCACCTCAAGATCAAGGCAAAGCGGGACGAGGACACCGACGAAAGCGCCTCCAACCGCCCTAGCAAGAAGAAGAATAGGCAGTGGCGTGAGGGCTCGCTTGTGGCCACCACCGACAGTGGGGGGGTTGGAAGCCTACCGAGGGTACCTCGGACCACTTCAAGAAGCTGCTCGAAGGGCTATGAATGAACCATGCTTTCCCCATCAGGCATCTATACAAGGACTGCGGCCTCATGAAGTGGTTCTTGTTCGAAGGCTTCAACAAGGGAGAGCATGGGAAGGACCCCAAGCCGACCATGGACGACATCGAGGGCAATGACGGTGGCTTTTCGACACTAGATGGCTTTGTCTGCATGAAAACGTGTCTCGTGCCGGGCCACACGAGCAAGCCAAAAGGGTCTGCTCGATGGAGCTGGAGATCCGCTTAGCTTCAACACAGGGATGGTCGAGCCTATGTACTCCTCCCGAGACATGCCAGTCAATTTGACCCTGCAATTCACAAGGAGAGAAAATTAATCAGTAATTTTAGGTGGAACATGCCGGTTTTGCCAGACAGTTTCGAATGTGTGGCTCTGAGAGCCGATGTGGAAGGAAATCGACTAAATAGTCGATTCCAGTATACTCATAAGAATAAATTAGTTAAAGCTCATAGAATTATGGAAGAAAAATCGGTTATCACTCAGGATGAATACCGTTGTTTAGACGAATATTAGTCAATGGCAATAGAATGTCAACACTAATTAGTTTATGCTAAGCCAATAACTGCAACTAACCAAATCCCTTTTTATATTTGGTAACAGTTCATAATCATTTAACCATTTAATAGAGATAAATCTAATGAACATACTAGATCTCATCTATTGCTATGACTAGTGGGGCATGAGGCAGAATCATGCAAGCCACAGAAACAATAATAGATTCGACGACCCTAACTTATTACTAATATCAGTGGGGCATGAGGCTGAATCATGCAGGCCGTAATACAATAATAAGATCATGGGACTAACATATCTTTCAACCTACCCTTACTTCAATGGTCTCATGGTGTGAACTGTATATGTGAAAGCACTCGATATCGGCTAAAACAACCGATTTAGGCATAGCGCACAGTTAAGATCGTGCCCCATCGGGAATAGATCTACCAAATAACGGTTCCCACTCCACGGTGCTAATAGTGGGATGTGAGGCAGAATCACACAGGCCATGATAACGGGCCATGGAACGGTTTTCGTTAGCCGATAGATCTATTCAAGACCTGGCATGCCTTAACCGCATACTATGCGCGATCAAGATTGACATAAAATAGCCGATAAAACATAACTCATCATTTAAGGTGCAGATTAGATCAGTTTAGATTAACAAACGATGGGTTAAACAGGATATAAAGCCGATCTAGATCAATCCCAATCGGGCGAAGTGATATTGCTGTAATTAAATAAACAATAGAAGCAATATCGGTAACTTAATGAATCTACCCGAAGGACGCCACCCTCAGATAGAGGCGATAACTTGACCTTAATCTAGTTCGAGCAGTGGAGGTCGATCGGATCGATGCAGTCGTATTTGAACTAAGCAAGAGTCGATAACTAGCTTATACCAGAGTCGCAGTGGAGGTCGACCGGTTCGATGCAGCCATATGAACAAAAACATAAGCCATGACGGTACTTACAGACGAACCAGAGGTCGGCCGAACCGATGCAGCCCTGCTCGCTGAAGAACTCGCCGAGATCTACTCTACTCCTACTCCTAAGGGGTGGCTAGAGCCAAAAAAAGTAAATGACTTGTATTTGATTGATTGTGCTCTCTTTACAATAGCCGGGGTTAAATATTTATACCCAGGGCCTAGACATGAATCCTACCTAAGCATGACTCGTTATGATTTTTGGCCTAAAAGAAAACATTCCTAATCTAAGATAACTTGGACCCTAATCTTTCCCTTTTTGTAGAGTCCAGCATGTTTTTCCTGACGCCGATCATAGCTTTTATCATTATCTGCTGGCGCTACCTGAAGAGAGCCAATTCAACACTGCATTTGAATCAGCTGATACCGATCTTTATGCAACCGATTCCTTGACATGATCTCGGGTGCTTTCGAGTTCCTGCATTTCTTCTTCCAAATTTTGGTGTAAACAGGCTACCTCATGATCTTCGGAGGGTCGGTGGCCTATGACTCCATGCACCACCAGAAGCTCGTGTGCCGCGAGGTCTATACGGCTGAGCCGGCCGCTCCTACCTTCCTCCAATGGTCAGAGTCCACCATTACCTTAGATCGGGCCGACCACCTAGAATGCATCCCACAGCTGGGACGATATTCACTCATGGTCAACCCAATCATTGGCACGAAGCAGCTCACCAAGGTACTAATGGATGGAGGTAGCGGCCTCAACATCATGTATGCCAAAATGCTCGACACCATGGGCATCGACCGATCGCACATCCGATTGACCAGAGCGCCTTTCCATGGCATCATGCCTAGAAAGTAGGCCATGCCACTTGGGTAGATTGATCTGCCCGTCACCTTTGGGGATCCATCCAATTATAGGACGGAGACCCTCACCTTCGAGGTGGTTGGGTTCCATGGAACCTACCATGCCATCCTGGGACATCCATGCTACGCGAAGTTCATGGCCATCCCTAACTACACCTTTCTAAAGCTGAAGATGCTAGGACTGTGTGGGGTCATCACCATCGACACCTCCTTCCAGCACGCCTATGAGTGCGAGGTCGAATGCTGCGAACACGCCGCGGTAATCGTCGCCTCCAAGGAGCTTGCGGCCATCAGGAAGGAGGTCGCCGAAGAAGCACCTGACCCCAAGCGGTCGGCCAAGTCTTTTGAGCCAGTGGAGGCTGCCTCATAGACCCCAGCGGCTCTAAGAGCAAAGTGGTGCGCATTGGCACCACGCTTTCCTCCGAATAGGAAAGCGCGCTCTTCAACTTCCTCTGCACCAACAGAGACATCTTTGTGTGGAAACCCTCGGACATGACAGGTATTCTGAGAGAAGTCGCTGAGCATGCCTTGAAGATCAAGCTAGGTTCCAAGCCGGTGAAGCAGCGCCTGCATCGCTTCGACGAGGGGAACACAGGGCCATTGGCGAGGAGATCGCAAAACTTTTTTTGGCCGGGTTCATCAGGGAAGTATACCACCCTGAGTGGTTAGCCAATCCTGTTCTTGTACGAAAGAAGAGTGGGAACTGGAGAATGTGTGTTGACTATATGGGTCTCAACAAAGCGTGTCCAAAGGATCAGTTTCCTTTGCCACGCATAGACCAAGTAGTCAACTCTACCTCAGGGTGCGAAACCCTTTGTTTCCTTGATGCGTACTCCAGGTACTATCAAATCATGATGAAAGAGTCTGACCAGCTCGTGACATCTTTCATCACCCCATTCGGATCATTCTGCTATGTCACAATGCCGTTCAGTCTAGAGAATGCTGGGGCTACATACTAGCGTTGTATGCTCAAGTGTTTTGGGGACCTCATCGGGCGAACCGTTGAGGCCTATGTGGATGACATCGTGGTCAAGTTCAAACGGGCTGACCAGGTCATAGCCGACCTTGAGCAGACCTTTGCAAAACTCCAAGCAAACATCATTAAGCTCAACCCCGAGAAGTGCGTTTTTGGGGTCCCGAGGGGTATGCTGCTGGGTTTCATCGTCTCCAAGCGTGGCATCGAAGCCAACCCAGAGAAGATCTCAGCCATCATAAGGATGGGCTCGATTCAAAACATAAAGGGGGTACATCGAGTTACATGGTGCCTCGCGGACTCAGCCACTTCATCTCGCACCTCGGTGAACGAGGTCTCACCCTCTATCGGCTTCTAGAGAAGGCTGACCGTTTCGAATGGACGCCCGAGACCCAGGAGGTGCTTGACACGGTCAAGCAGCTTCTAACAAAGGCCTCGATCCTAGTTCCTCCAACCGACAGAGAACCGCTTCTACTCTACATTGCGGCCACCACGCAAGTGGTCAGCGCCTCCCTGGTGGTGGAGCGAGAAGAAGAGGGGCACGCCCTCAAGGTACAACACCCTGTGTACTTCATTAGCGAGGTCCTATCCAATTTCAAGACTCTCTACCCCCAAATCCAGAAGCTTCTGTATGCCGTCCTCATCGCTAAGAGGAAGCTACGCCCCTACTTCGAGTCACATCCGATGATGGTCGTGACGTCCTCCCCCCTCGATGAGGTCATCCAAAACCAGGATGCCACAGGGAGAATCGTGAAGTGGGCACTTGAGCTGATGGGTCAAGGCATTTCATATGCCTCCTGGACAGCCATCAAGTCCCAAGTGCTGGCTGATTTCGTTGCAGAGTGGACCGAGGTCCAAATGCCACCGGTGGTCATTGACCAAGAGTACTGGACGATGTACTTCGATGGATCGCTGATGAAGAAAGGCACCGGCATGGGGCTAGTCTTTGTTTCTCCCCTCAGGGTATGCATGAGGTAGATGGTTCGCATCCATTTCCCCTCCTCCAACAATGTGGCCGAGTATGAAGTGCTCATCAATGGCCTATGCATCGCCATCGAGTTGGGTATCCGATGCCTCAACATCCGGGGCGACTCCCAGCTGGTCATCGACCAAGTAATAAAGGAGTCAAGCTACCACAACGCCAAGATGGCTGCATATTGCCAAGAAGTCTGCCAGTTGGATGACAAGTTCAATGGTCTCGAGCTCAACCACATCCCAAGGCGTCTCAACGAGGCGACCGATGCACTGGTGAAAGTGGCGTTCGGCCAAGAGCCAGTGCCAATGGGTGTCTTCGCCAGCGATTAGCACAAGCCCTCGGTCCGCTATGAGGAGTCGAAACAAGCTGGTGGTGGGCCGCTTGCCTTGGGCTCAGGAGCAAACCAGGCATCGGCTCCATCCGACCCTGTGGTCATGGAGCTTGACGAGGATCCAACGATAGAACCTGACCCTCTGGTCGACTGGAGGGCGCCTTACCTCAACTACCTCCTCTATGAGGTGCTATCGGCGGACAAGATGGAGGCTCGGCGGCTCACGCGTCATGCCAAGTCTTTTGTCCTTGTTGAGGTCGAACTCTACAAGCGAAGCCACACCAGGATCCTATAGCACTACATCCCCATTGAACAGGTGAAGCGGTCGCTGAGCGATATCCACAGTGGGGTCTACGGTCACCATGCCATGCCTAGAACCCTATTCGGAAACACATTCCGACAAGGCTTCTACTGGTCGACCGCAGTAGCCGATGCTGAACAGATTGTGTGCACCTATGAAGGGTGTTAGTACTACGCTTGGCAGACCCACTTGCCAGCCCAAGCGCTCCAGATGATCCCCATCATTTGCCATTTGCAGTCTGGGGGCTCGTTCTGGTCGGACCTCTCAAAAGGGCGCCTGGGGGCTATATGCACTTGCTTGTCACCGTAGACAAGTTTACAAAGTGGATAGAGGCTTGATCGATCTCCGCGATCAAGTCCGATCAAGCCATGCTATTCTTCCTTGACATCATCCATCGCTTTGGGGTCCCGAACTCCATCATCATGGACAACGGTACGCAGTTCACTAGAAAGAAGTTCCTCCGATTCTATGATGAATACCACATTCGTCAGAAGAGTTACGCCGATACGCAGAGAAGAGAATTGGTCTTTCAAGTTGGAGATTATGTGTATCTCAAGGTGTCACCCCTGAGAGGCATAAAAAGGTTTAATGTGAAGGACAAGTTAGCACCTCTCTATATTGGTCCATTTAAGGTTCTAGAAAGAAAAGGAGAAGTGGCTTATCAGTTGGAATTGCCAGAGAGCTTGTCAGGGGTACATGATGTATTCCATGTGTCCCAACTGAAGAAGTGTTTGCATGTGCTGGAGGAACAAATACCTTTGGAGGAGCTAAATGTGAAAGAGGACCTTACTACAAAGAGTATCAAGTCAAGATTTTAGAAACAGCTGAGAGAGTTACTCAGAGTAAGGTGATCAAGATCTGCAAGGTACAATGGAATCGATATTCAGAGGATGAGGCTACTTGGAAAAGAAAAGATGATCTAAAGGCGGAGTATCCACAACTCTTTGAGGCAACATCACCCGAATCTCGAGGATGAGATTCATTTTAAGGGGGGTAGGTTTGTAACACCCTAAAATTTGCACTTTATTAAATAAGTTAAATTGATTTGTTTATGTTTTTTCATTCACATTAAAACATAGGAAAAATAATATTTTTATTTAAAATCAACTATAAGGTTAGCAACATGTTTATGCATTCATGTTGTTGCATTTATGTTTTTGGGATGAGTGTTTCTGACTTAAATTCAAAACTAATTTAAACTTGTTTTGCAAAAAGCTTTGAAAGAAAAGAAAAAAGAAATTTCTTTTTATCTCTCCCACCCTTTCCCTATTTCCGGCCCAGGCAACAGGCCTGGCCTGCTCTCTCCTAGGCCTCATTCCTCCTCTCGACCCTTTCCCGTTGGCCCAAGGCCTTGGCCCGATGCCTCCCACCTCTCTCCCCTTCTCCGACCTCTTGGCCCAAGTGGCGCAGTAGGCCCAACCGCATGGCCCAAGCGCTAGCCGTGCTCTCTCTCTCTATTTCTCTACCACATGGACCCTGCCTCCCTAGCTCTCTGATGCTCAGGGCCCGACTGTCAGCCTCCCTTCCCCTTTCTTCCCCACTGTGACCGAGCCGGGCTCTATCCCGATGGAAATCACCGTCCAAATCCCAGGTGTTTCGGGATTTCTCTGCGTGAGGCGCAAGCTGAGCACCCAATAAATCTGAGATCGCCATGCCACGCCATCTCTTTTGAGCCGCATCTCAGCCTCCACCATGCCCTGACCATGCGTCCCAAGCTCCCCAAACCCTAAACCACCGCTGCCATCGATCTCCTTCCCTGCATCTTCGCCACTGTCATTAGCCCCTTGCCGATCTTTGGAATAAGTTGAGGATCACATAGGTCCTGTTCCCTAGCCCTCTCTCGCTCTGTGCTTCCTGGAAGAGCTCGAAGGAGCATCACCGTGCGCCACGAATCGCCACACCGAGCTCTACACCGTCTCTGGCCATCCACCATCGTCACCAATACTCCCATCGAGTTCGCCGTGACGAGTTCTTCATATCCGTGCCTTCCCCGATGCAACCCGAGGCCTCTACGCCGTTTTCGACGAACTTCGGTGAGGTCCAGGGGTTTTTGGCCATGGAGGTCCTCGTCGCCGTCACTGTGCTGGCAACCCTTCTCCCCCTTCTAATCTCCACCGTCCAGATCAAAATCTACGGCCTAGATTAGATCCCATGTACCGGTCAACCGCATCAACCCTGTCCTTTTTGCAAAAGAGACCTCTGTGTTTTTCAAAATTAACTTGCAGTCAGATCCAGTTCAAAAGTAATTCAAACTTAGTCCTTTTTCTTTTGTTGTAACCCCTATATTTTATCCAAATAGAACCCGCACTCCATAGAGGTAGTTTTATAGGTTAGACCTCATGTTTATAGTCCAAATTACGTATAGATTCGGTCTGAAAAATCACAAAACTGCCACTGAACCTTGTTTTAAGCATAGATTCTCCGTTTTAATTCCAATTTGGGTGCTTTTCATGCCTGTATGCTCATAGCATCACGTAGAATAGTTTTAAACCTTTTTAACTTCTTTTTATAATGTTTGGTGTACTGTTCTAATTAGTCTATATTTGTTTGTTATGAATGTATGTATGGATGCTTGTGTGGTGCTATTTGATCTCGAGTAGACAGTGAGTTTTCCATTGGTGATCTGGAGCAACCCCTTGAGGATCAATACCAGCAGCAAAACTTTGAAGAAGGCAAGTATAATATGAGGCTCCTTGATTACCTACTCACCTTTAATACATTACCATTCATATGCATGTGTTAATGAATCGCCTGGAGTTTATCTACCTTGATATTGATACCTAATCCTTGGTTTACCTATGTGATGTTGCATGTGGGTAATATGCTTAGCTTGCTTCTACAAATAACTGAGATGTGAACCTGACTAAAGATATATGCAACTGGTGATTAAAGATGCTTTTTAGCAACATGGAACCTAGGAGGCTAGAAATTGGGCCTTTCTTTTGGTGCTCTAGTTTCACTCCATAAGGACTCATCTTTAAGCGGCAACCCAGGACTTATAGTACAACCGTGAGGACCACATGGCTCTAGTCTTAGTCTAGTACCTTGCCCTATTCTGGTTTGTAGCAACTTACCAAAAGGGCAAGAGGGGAGTGCTGTGATGGTTATGGGTCTTATCCTGCCATCGTGTGTATAATGCTGTGAGCACGTGTGCCACTTTGGAGGATGGTTTCCTATCGACACAGAATTTTTATCTCCGTACCGGGTGCACACGTAGCAAGCCAGAAGGGTTCGCTCAATGGAGCAGATCTGCCTAGCTTCAGCGCAGGGATGGTCGATCCTGTGCAATCCTCCTAAGACGTGCCAGTCAATTTGACCCTGCAATTGACAAGGAGAGAAAGTTTATTAGTAATTAAGAGTGGAATGTGCCGGTGTTGCTAGACGGTCCCGAGTATGCGGCTCCGAGAGCCGATATGAAAGGAGATCGACTAAATAGTCGATTTCGGCATATTCATAAGAATAAATCGGTTAAAACTCATATGGTTGTGTAAGAAGAATCGGTTATCATTCAGGAATCATCATTATTTGAGCAGATATTAATCAATGGCAATAAGATGTTGACAATGATTGGTTTATACTAAGCCAATGATTACAAGTAACCGAACCCCTTTTATATAAAGAAACAATTCAACACCGTTTAACCATTTAATAAAGATAAATCTAATGAACATGTTAGATCTCATCTATCGCTATGACTAGTGGGGCATAAGGCAGAATCATGCAGGCCGTAGAAACAACAATAGACTCAACAACCCTAACTCATTACTAATATCAGTGGGGCATGAGGGAGAATCATGCAGGCCATAATACAATAATAAGATCATGGGGCTAACACATCTTTCAACCTATCTTTACTTCAACGGTCTCATGATGCGAACTGTTCGTGAAAGCACTCGATATCGGGTAAAACAGCCGATTCAGGCATAGCGCACAGTTAGGGTCATGCCTTATTAGGAATAGATCTACTAAATAACGATCCCCACTCCATGGTGCTAACAGTGGGGTGTGAGGCAGAATCACACAGGCCGTGATAACGGGCCATGGAACAGTTTTCGCTGACCAATAAATCTACTCAAGATGCAACATGCCTTAACCGCACGCTATGCACGATCAAGATTGACATAAAACAGCTGAGAAAACATAACTCATTGTTTAAAGTGTAGATCATATCAATTTTAGATTAGCAAACGATGGGTTAAATAAGATATAAGTACGATCCAAATCAATCTCAATCGGGCAGAGTGATATTACTGTAATTAGATAAGCAATGAAAGCAGTAAGCAATATCAGTAACTTAATGAATCTACCAAAGACTGCCATTCTAAGGTAGAGCCGACAACTTGACCTTAATCTAGTTCATGCAGTGGGGGTCAATCGGATTGATGCAACCATACTCGAATTAGACAAGAATCGATAACTAACTTATACCAGAGTCACAGTGGAGGTCTACCGGATCGATGCAGCCGTACGAACAGAGGTATAAGCCATGACGGTACTTACAGACAAGTAGTGGAGGTCGACCGGATCGATGCAGCCGTACTCGCTAAAGAACTCGCCGAGATCTACTCTACTCCTACTCCAAAGGGGTGGCCAGAGCCAAAAAAAGTAATTGACTTGTATTGGATTGATTGATGTCCTTTTACAATAGCTGGGGTTTGATATTTATACCCGGAGTCTAAACATGAATCCTACTCGAGTACGATTCGTTACCATCTTTGGCATAAATGAAAATATTCCTAATTTAAGATAACTTGGACTCTAATCTTTCCCTTTTTGCAGAGTCTGATATGTAGTTTCCTGGTGCCAACCTTAGTTCATTATTGTTATCCGCTGACGTCATCCCATGAAACCTGATTCTAGAGCCGTATCTGAATCGGTCGATATCGATCCTCACTCAATCGATTCCTTGATTGGCACGATCTTGGAAGCCTGCGAGTTCCCGCGCTCTTCTCCCAAATTTTGGTGTAAACACATGCCTCCCAATTTTGGGATAAAATGATTTTATCCCAAAATTCCAGTTCCTTGGTTTGCCACGTCGCAACCGTTCTATTCCGAGATATATGCGCAACTGCTGACTTTCCGGCCCAAGTCTTACATAACATCCTAATAGTATCTCTTCCAACCCTCTTGGCCCTTTTGCTTTCTCCCCTTTCTCGAGCCAACTTCAACAGCTGATGCCATCATCGCCAAGGCCCCAAACCCTAGCAAATCCTCTGTTCCATCAAGCCGTCATCCAAGCAATCTTCGTCAGATTCGAACCTGCTCTGGCCATAATGGTGACCAATGACCATGTTCCTGAGGTATGTTTCCATGTTTCCACTCTCTAAGTATCAGCCGCTACCCCATATTTCTTCTCTTTTTGAACTCATTTCATTCGATTTCTAGGAGATGAGGAACGAAATCTTGATTCCATCAGCTGTTGTTCCTAATGTCTACTTCCTCAGGCCTATGGGTGACCCTGATCCATCTGATTTCATCTGTCAAGAAACCAACCAGATCCCCTTCAAACATTCTGCCATGGACTCATCTTCCTGGAATAAAACTTCCTTCAGAAACTGGCCTAAAGCGCCTAAGGGGTGGAGAAATTTATTCCGTAGGATATCCGAGAAGAAGGGTGGAGATTGGGAGCTTTATGATCTGAATCAATGCTTGATGCTCTCATTGTCTGAAATGGAGAGGAATGATTCACTCCTGATCTCTGCTTCTTATTTCAGGTCCAATGCTCTGAATGCTTTTATTTTTGGTCACGGCCCAATGACCATCACCCTAGCCGATGTTTACTTGTTGATCGGCCTTAGAATCACCTAATTAGTGCAACCTTACGAGTACTTGAGTGCTGGCTCCAAGAGATTAGCCAAAATAGCAGACTGTATAGGATAGGCTAGTTACATTCTAAATCATGTTGGAGATGGATCGGTTGTCTGTGAAAGGGAATGCGTGGCCTTCCTGAACATGTGGCTGGAAAAATTCATTTTCTACGGGTCATCTTGTGGTCCAACCTATAATCACAAACTCATGGCGGAGCATCTAGCACTAGGCAAGGATATCCCTCTTGGAAAGTATCTGCTAGGAGTTGCTTATCATCTAATGTACCAGGTGGCCGCCCAATTGCTGAAGAATGAACCAATGCACACTATCAGTAGCCCTTGGTGGCTGATACAACTGTGGCTCAATTTGTACATGCACAAACTCATAAGGATTGATCTTAGAGACCTGAGCTTCCCTTCCTCTAATTTTGATGAGGAATACAAGGGCGAAGGAGGAAGAAGCCGCCAGTGCACGAGCTACGGCGAAGCTGCATCGGCCATAACAATTGACTTCGATGTTGGCCATCTCTTCAAAAAGTTTTATAGAGGACTTGATGCAGGCGTCCTGACTTGGCTACCTTATAATAAGGATGAGAATGATGAACTGACTTTCCCATTCAAATTTCGATTTGAATCCGGCTGTTCGGATGAGGCGGCGGCTGTGGTTTTTAATTCCTTTATCAACGCCTGTGTTCTTCCAGCCGAATTCCGTCATGGTCGTGGCAAAATGGTCATAGGTTCCTCTATTCTAGGAAACCCTCCAACTTATGAGTTTTACAACCCTTCATTTGTAGCTCGTCAGTTTTGTTTCGGCCAATTGCCCCCCCTGAAAGCATCAAGGCCCCTAGTTGGGTTTCGGTGATTAATGACAATACGTGATTACTGTGGCTAACATGTGTTTTGCAGAGGCAATTAAGTTAGGTCATGGTAATGGAGATCGAGTGGGCTATCATGGTGGTCATGCCCCTACGATGGAAATCGTTTTGGTTTTCAAAGGATGGGCATCAAGGTTAAGGATGGACTAGTTCTAAGTGTCGATTGGAGTTGAAGAGACACTTAGAATAGTTTAGGACTTTGTTTTTCCTTTGGCCGTACTATTAAGGGGGGTATGGATGGGTAGCTTGACCTAGGTGAGTCTAGTGGGTTAGGTGTGGTGCACACTTGCTAAATCTAGCACTAGGTAGCTCCTAAAAAGACCTTAGATCAATTGGAGCAAACTTCATTCACGTATGTTGGAGAGTTGGAAGTGAATGGAGGGTCAAATACTGATCGAACGTTGGTTCCGGTGTGACCAGACGCTGGCGCAAAGTCCGGTCAGTTCATTTGATCAAGGTGATTTCGTCTGGTACGACCAGACGCTGAGAGGTGAGCGACCGGACGCTGGGTGCCAGCGTCCGATCGACTCCAGTAAGGTTCTAGAGAGGGAAAATCGTGACCGGACGCATCCGGTCAGTGCTGACCGGACGCTGTCCAGTGTCCGGTCACAACTTAAACACTGGAGTTCGGGGAGAACTGACCGGAGCATCTGGTCACCCCGTAGAAGCATATAACGGTTCGTTTTTCAACTAGGTGTATAAATACTTCCTCTATTCGTGTGTGGGGGTACTTTTGCTCATTCCAACAGTTGAGAAACACCTTTGAGAGTGCCAAGAAGAACAAGGTCCTAGTGAGGTGATTGAGATTTGAGAATCCCAAAGAGAGCCCTCATTAGTGAAAGCAAGAGTAGCAAAGTGTGCATCCACCCTTCTCATTAGGCTTGTTGTGGTCAAGTGAGAGTTCGTGATTATTACTCTTGGTGATCGCCATCACCTAGATGGCTTGGTGGTGATTGGGAGCTTGGTGATCATCCGACGGAGCTTGTGGATGACCCAACTCAAGTTGTGAGCGGTTGTGGGTGATTCACCATGACGGAGTGTTGAAGAATCAACCCGTAGAGAGCACTTGATCCTTGCGCAGATCAAGGGGGAGCTACACCCTTGCGTGGGTGCTCCAACGAGGACTAGTGGGGAGTGGTGACTCTTTGATACCTTGGCAAAACATCGCCGTGTTCCTCCTTCTCTCTTTACTTTGAGCATTTACTTTGAGCAATTCAATTCTTATCATTTACATTCATAGAATTGCCATGCTAGAGTAGGATTGGAACATATGTTTCTAAATTTTTGTGCGTTAGATCAATAGAAACACTTTCTAGGCACAAGGGGTTAATTGGGCTAACCGTGGGGTTTAATTATTGCAAAGAGATTTAGAATTAGCCCAATTCACCCCCCCTCTTGGGCATCTTGATCCTTTCAATTGGTATCAGAGCCTCGTGCTCACGTATTTAGACTTAACCGTCTAGAGAAAGATGTCTCACGGGGATGGTCCTCCTCCTATCTTTGAGGGGGATGATTTTCCATATTGGAAAATCTGCATGGAGGCGTATTTAGAAGCTCTAGATGTTGGAATACTTAGAGACGCCTCACAAGGTTTTCCAAAACCTCGGGATGCCACACACCTACAAGGCGATGAGGTGAATTACAAGAAATGGAATGCAAAGGCTAGAAACACCATATTTAGAGGCCTTTGTAAGGATGTGTTCAACCAGGTGAGGAACCACAAGGACGCCCAAGCACTATGGTCGGACATTTGTGCGCTCCATGAGGGAACTAAGAGCGAGCGTGAGGAACGCTATCATCTTGTCATGAAAAAGCTAAATTCATTTGAGATGCTTCCTAAAGGGAGTGCTAATGAAATGTACTCACGCTTGAATGTTCTTGTAGAGGAAGTCAATGGGCTTGGACTTACTCAAATGCAACCATCCGCCACTGTAAGAAAAATCTTGAGTGTCCTCTCCATTGACAAATATGGGCATATTGTGACCGTGCTTCATCAAGGTGATCTTTCCACCGCTACACCAACACAAATCTTGGGAAAGATCAATGCTCATGAGATGTACATGCACATCACACCTCAAGATAGCTCATCCTCTATAAAGAAGAAAGAAAAAGACTTAGCATTCAAAGCTAGCCAAGAGAAGGGCAAAGCAAGAATTGAGTATGAGAGCTCAAGTGATGATGAAGTTGATGATGCAAGTCTTGCTCTCATGGTGAGAAGAACCATCAAGATGCTAAAGAAGCTCAACAAGAGTGGCATCAAGTTTGATGGCAAGAAAAAGAAGTTCTTCACTAGCTCTAGAAGGAAGCCAATCTCAGAGATGGATTGCTACAATTGTGGAGAACTTGGTCATCTAGCACACCAATGCACAAAGCCCAAGAAAGACAAGTTCAAGATCAAGTACAAGGGCAAGAAAGATGATTCAAGTAATGAAGAAGAAGATGAGAAGAAGAAAAACAAGCCATACAAGAAGAGAGATGGCAAGAAGGACTTCCACAAGAAGAAGAAAAGTGGGAAGGCATACATCGTCGGTGATTGGCTCACGGACATTGATTCATCTAGTTGCTCATCCGATGATGATAGTGATAATGAGAAGGTGGCCGCCATTGTGATTGACTCTTCATCATCTTCACCGACACCACCGCCATCATCCTCTACACACCTATGCCTTATGGCCAAGGGTGAACGAAAGGTATCAAACAATGATGATAGTAGTGGTGATGAAAATGCTAGCAATGATGATAGTGATAGTGATGATGATGAATATGAATCACCTTCTTATGATGATCTTGTTAAATTGCTAAATCAATACACTAAGATTATTAGAAAGACTAGAGCTAAGAATGACAAGCTAGAAGCTAAGAATGACAAGCTAGAAGCTAAATGTGATGTAGCAGAAAAGGCTAGTGTTAAGCTTAAAGAAGCAAATGATGCTATATCATCCAAACTCAAGGAGCTCAAATCTTCTAAGAAAGAGCTTAAAGAAAAACATGATAAACTTAAGAGGATACATAATGAGCTCATCACTAGCCACAACATGCTAAAAGAAGAATATACTACTCTTAAGATTAATCATGATAATCTTGTCATTGCTCAAGAATATTTATCCAATGAGCCACATGATGCTACTAACAATGTTGTTAAGATTGATATAGCTACATCATGTGATGATTTGATCATTGAGAGCATTGAGCAAAGTTCTAGTAGCAAGGGCAAGCAAGTGGTTGAGACCGATAATTATGATGAGTTTGTCAAGCTCAAGAGTGATAATGAAAAGCTCAAGAAAGACTTTGAAGAGTTCAAAACCCACAACACTATTGTGCTAGAAACTCTTGATCATGATGGTGACTTGATTCTTGAGAATGAGAAGCTAAAAGAAGAAAACAAGAGACTCAAGGAAGAGAAAAACAATGATACTCTCAAGAAAGAGAACAAGAAGCTCAAGTTAGAGAAAGAGCATCTCAAGATTGGATTGAGCAAGTTCACAAGAGGCAAGCATCTTCAAAGTGAGCTACTAATGAACACCGTCATGAAGATGGATAGAAGTGGCATTGGGTACATGGAAAATAAAGAGAAGAAGGCTCAAGCTCAACAACAACAACAAAATCCAAAGCCAAAGAAGTGTTTTGAGTGTGGACAAGAATGCCACTTTGCCCATGAGTGTCAAACTCTACCACGACAACCCTTGCCCAAGCATGCTAGACCTTTTGCCTTCAATACTCATTACATGCTTAGAAAGGATTCTAGTGGAAAGATGAAAGTCATGTTCTTAGGACCTCCCAACAAGAATAGGCCTAAGAAAATTTGGGTAGCAAAGTCACTTGTTGAGAAGGTGAAGGGCCCTCAACAAGTTTGGGTTCCTAAAGCTTGATCTCTTGTGTGTAGGTGAACTACAAGACCGGTGGAAGTCATTGGGTAATTGATAGTGGTTGCACACAACATATGACCGGTGATCCTCGTATGTTCACCTCACTAGATGAAGAAGTAGATGGACAAGAAAGAATCACATTTGGAGATAATTCAAAGGGTAAGGTCAAAGGATTAGACAAAGTGGCAATATCAAATGATCATTCAATCTCAAATGTTCTATATGTTGCTTCATTGAGCTTCAACTTGCTATTTGTTGGACAATTGTGTGATCTTGGCTTCCAATGCTTATTTACTGAGAAGGAAGTTGTTGTATCTAAGAAGGATGATGATCAAGTGATATTCAAAGGATTTAGATACAACAACCTATATCTAGTGGACATCACCTCCGAAGATGCTAACTTAAAGATTTGCCTATTCACCAAAACAACACTTGGGTGGCTATGGCATAGAAGACTTGCTCATGTTGGGATGAGCTCACTCAAGAAGCTAATGAAGAATGATTTGGTGAGAGGGTTGAAGGGTGTGAAGTTTGAGAAGGACAAGCTTTGTAGTGCATGTCAAGCCGGCAAACAAGTTGCAAATACTCATCCAACAAAAGCTTTCATGTCAACCACAAGAGTGCTATAACTCCTTCACATGGACTTATTTGGACCAACAACATACAAGAGTTTGGAAGGAAATCTTTATTGTCTTGTGATTGTTGATGACCATTCAAGATACACATGGGTATTCTTCCTTCATGACAAATCCGAAGTTGCATCATGCTTTAAGAAATTTGCCAAGAGAGCACAAAATGAGTTTGAAGTGAAGCTAAAGAAGATAAGAAGCGACAATGGGAAATAATTTGACAACACAAACATAGAAGCCTTTTGTGATGAAGTTGGGATCAAGCATGAGGTCTCCGCAACATATACTCCTCAACAAAATGGTGTAGTTGAGAGAAAGAACCGGACATTGACCACTCTTACAAGAACAATGCTTGATGAGTACAACACTTCCGAAGCTCTATGGGCGGAAGCTATCAACACCGCATGCTATGCATCCAACCGCCTATTCCTTTAAAAGTTTCTTGGCAAGACACCTTATGAGTTGCTCAATGGGAAGAAGCCGGATGCCTCCTTCTTTAGGGTGTTTGGTTGCAAATGATACATCTACAAGAAGCGACAACACCTAGGGAAGTTTCAAAGATGTTGTGATATTGGTTTTCTTGTTGGTTACTCATCAAAGTCCAAAGCATATAGAGTATTTAATCATGCCATTGGCTTGGTTGAAGAAACATATGATGTGGAATTTGATGAATCTAACGGCTCCCAAGGAGCACATGAGAATCTTGATGATGTAGATGATGAACCATTGAGGGAGGCCATGAAGAATATTCCGGTTGGAGACATCAAGCCTAATGATGATGAAGATGATGTACAAGTGATCAATCCACCTTCTTCATCAAATGTGCCACAAGATGGTGATAAAGATGGGAGAGTTGAAAATGAAGATACTCATATCTCCCATGAGCAAATGGTGACACAAGCACATGATGTTGATGCTCCACAACCTCCCCTTCAAGTGGTTGATAGAAGAAATACATCTATACTACAAGCTCATCCTCAAGATCTCATCATAGGGAGTCCATCAAAGGGAGTAATGACTCACTCTCAAAAGCTTGCTTCATTTATTGAACATCACTCTTTTGTCTCTTGCTTTGAGCCTACTAAGGTAGAAGAAGCTCTTCAAGATCCAGATTGGATAAACACCATGCATGAAGAGTTGAACAACTTCACCCGCAATGAAGTTTGGACTCTTGAAGAGCGACCACAAGGTGCAAGAGTCATTGGAAGCTTGATGGATATATCTTCATTTGTCAAGTGTATGTTGATGATATCATCTTTGGATCATCAAATGAAGATTCTTGCAAAGAGTTTGGTGAATTGATGTCGAAGGAGTTCAAGATGTCAATGATTGGAGAGCTTATATTCTTTCTTGGTTTTCAAATTAAGCAAATGAGAGAAGGGATTTTCATCTCTCAAGAGAAATATACACATGATCTTCTCAAGAGGTTCAAAATGGATGAATGTAAGCCAATCAAGACACCAATGCCAACTAATGGACATCTCGACCTAGATGAGGGAGGTAACACGATCGATCAAACTCTCTACCGCTCTATGATTGGTAGCTTGTTATATTTAACCGCATCTAGGCCCGACATCATGTTTAGTGTGTGTATGTGTGCTAGATTTCAAGCTAATCTTAAGGAAACTCATTTAAGTGCCGTTAAAAGAATCCTTAGGCACCTTAAGCACACACCAAGCATTGGCCTTTGGTATCCCAAAGGAGCTAGATTTGAATTAATTGGCTATTCTGATTCGGATTATGCCGGTTGCAAAGTTGATAGAAAGAGCACATCCGAAGGGTGCCATTTGCTTGGTAGATCACTTATGTCTTGGTCCTCCAAGAAACAAAATAGTGTGGCTTTGTCCAGCGCCGAAGTGGAATACATTGCCGCGGGTGCTTGTTGTGCACAAATACTTTATATGAAACAAACTTTGCTAGACTATGGTGTAGTTCTAGAAAAAGTACCTCTTTTGTGCAACAATAAAAGTGAGGTAAAACTTGCAAATAATCCGGTTCAATACTCTCGCACCAAGCACATAGATATCCGCCATCATTTTCTTAGAGATCATGTTCCTAAGAATGATATTTCATTAGAAGGTGTAAGGACCGAGGATCAATTGGTGGATATCTAAACCGCTAGACGAGGCAACTTTTTATCGATTGTGAAATGAGCTCAATGTTCTTGATTTTAGCAACTTTACTAGAAAATGAGCTTGTGTTGTCCCTTGCATTGCATTGTAATATACAACATGTTTAATCTTTGGTAATGCATATAGGGCTTGTCTAACATGGTTAAGATAACCGCCGAAAAGCGAGTGAAGAAGCTTAACCTTGGATCAAACTTGACAAGCAGCTAGATTTACTTTCAAGTATTGCATTGCATATGCATGAATGTTGCTTTGTAGTTTATCTTCAATTGCCCTCTTATTGCCTATTTTCTTAAAAAGAATTATAGCCTAAGGCAAAATATTTTGAAAATTTTGAGGGTTTGAGAGAGGTCACTCATATCAGTCCCAATTGGTGTTTATTTGGATCTTATTGAAGTTGGGACTTGATTGGGAACAGGCAGCACGAAGGACTTTGAAGATTTGCTAGAAAAAGAGTGACCGGACGCTGCACCGGACTCTGATGTCCAGCGTCCGGTCAGTTCACAAGAGGTGAACCTGCTGCAATGGAGTGACTGGACTCTGCTGTTCAGCGTCCAGTCAGATGGTGGTTCAGCATCTGATCAAGCAAAGGCGATCAAGGCAGTGAGGACCGGACTCTGGCTGCGTCCGGTCGGGGTTCACCGGACGCGTCCGATCATGATTCAAGAAGTTTTGGACCTCTCTGGAATCGACCGGACTTTGGGTGGCAGCGTTCAGTCGTTGCCACTAGAGCGTCCGGTCATTTAAAAATGTGCGGATTACAAACTCTTTCCTGTTTCCTTTTCTGTTATGTCACGGGGGCCACCATATAACCTACATTGAGCCGCGCTGTGACCTAATCCGCTTGTGCCTGCACCGACATTGCCGCCTCGCCTTGAGCTCGCCATTGCTCGTGCCCATGCCCTAGCCGCCGCGAGCTCCAGCGCTCGTGCTGCACAGCCTCGCACCGCCTTCCTGCGCCAGAGCCACCCACGTGCCACCGCGCCGCACACCGCGCCGTCCACGCCCACGCCCACAGCAATCCCGCGCCGCCGTGCTCTGCGCCAACGCTGCCGCCGTGCTCTAGCATCGCCGTGTCTCACCTCACAAGCACGCGTCCGTGCCCTAGCACCATTGCCTCGCCGTGCCATCACTGTGCCACCAATTCACTGCGTATTGCGATCCCTAACCCTAATTGCCATCTCGGTGGTTCTCCGTGATCTGTTCCTTGTTCTTCGGTTCGCCAGTTTGTCAGGTAGCAAGCCCTCGATTCCAATTTCGTATCTATTTGCTTGCTTTCTTAGGGTTTCGTATCTCTAGATATGTTGTAATTATTTATAAATCTGATGTATTCCATTATGCAGCAAGTCGGTGTTTCTGAGGTCTCAGTGACAGTTGTCAGTCAACTCGGGGCCAAGCTCGCGAGTATGGATCGAGGCCAAGCCTCGGAAGTGATAGTTGGCAGTTGTTCTTTATCAATGGCAGTTATTCTTTTCAGCTCCATCAGATGGCTCATGTCAAGAATGTTGTAGGAGGTCCCAGTAATGAGGATCCGAGGCCCCCGCCTAGCTAGCCTATAGATGCAAAAGGCAAGGCGACGAAGTAGCTAGCGACAAAGAAGCACAAATACCCAGATGCAGATACAGCGAGAGTAGCCGTAGTTGTAGAGGCCGCAGAGTGCGCAGAGAGAGGAGGTGCTCGGAGTGGTGTTGTTATTGTAGATTAGCTTTCACCATCTCAGAGGGCTGCTATCTAGGAGGTTGAGCGTCGTCATGGTGGTCCAGCTAGGACAACCATGGTTGGAGGACGACATGTTGCTATTGATGAGAGTTAGCCTTAGGGGGAGTCACAGCAGCAGCCACAGCTAGCAGAGCAGACTCAGGAGGGAGACCAGGCTAAGGAGACAGAGCAGGCACCTCAGCCATAGTTATGCCGCTCTAGTCGTACCCGTGCTCTAGTCACACCGAGGCTAGAGACACAATGGAGGGGTTCTCATCCACCTCCTAGACCACAGGGTCCGCCTCCAGTGACTCATCTAGATTTGAGGGCCACCATGGCCAAGCAGGTTCAGCAGCTCAGATTTGTGGACTTTGATCAGTGGTTTCCGTCGAGGCGGGATGAGCGTGCATCAGAGGGCTTCTACACAACACTGCAGGAGAATTTTTATAATGCATATCTTAACAGTGGGGAAGTATTTAAATCTCAGAGGGTGTGCAATATTGAGTCCATTATAGCAGCAGCTGGAGAGCATATTCGCCCTTACCTAGCTTACTTGCCGGGGCTGACAGACTTACTTGGACGAACAGGCTTATATGTTCCATCTTGGGTCCGTGAGTTCTATGCTACACTTTGGATTGACCCACATCATAGATTCATTCACTTTGCTTTTAGAGGCAGAGATTTCAGGCTGATGAGATTTAGGGTCAGAGAGATACTCAGGCTTTAGGAGCAGCCCATCCGGCTACATGAGGTTTGCTATGAACTGACAGCGCCTCCCAGATGCCCTCACGACAGTCTTGTGCCCCCTACAGATCTTGTCCGCCATTGCTTCACAGAGCCTTTCGGCGAGGGGTCGAGTAGGACAGCTAGTGATCTCACTCCTACAGCTAGAGTGCTGGATGCTATTATGAGGAGGATCCTGCTTCCGAGGATGGGGTATCGCGAGGGCATGACTCGCATACAATTATGGATACTGAACTCTTTGATACAGCAGACTGTGTTTGACATTTGGGATCTCCTTCTATCAGAGATGGAGGATACTATTGCAGAGGGGTTCAGGGGTCATAGGCAGCTGCCATATGCTCACTGGATTACATTCCTGATCCATAGGGCCGTTACTATGAGGCCACCTGAGATGTTGGCAGAGTATAGTGGTGCTACTACAGAGTTCCCTGCATACAACATGACTCAGATGATCTGCCATAGTGTAGTGAGGACACCCAGCCAGCCGTGCCGTCATCCAGAGGTGCCAAAGACTGTAGCCCAGTAGGATGAGACCATCAGGGGCATTGCAGCTATAGAGGAGGAGCAGTTAGATGCTCAGCAGGAGGGGATGGTCGAGAGTGTCCCCAGCGATAGCTCAGATGATGACTACCGAGACATTCCTCAGATGCCTCCACAATGACATGAGCATGAGGCCGGTAGCTCTAGTTTAGCTCCACCTGCACCGTAGACAGACCCTGCTCTACTTGCTTTCCTTGAGCGGATGAGGTAGGATCAGGCTCGCTAGGCATAGGAGACCACTGCTACTTTTGCATAGTTTCAGACCAGGCAGGATGAGTTCCAGCGACAGCAGCAGGCGATCTAGCAACAGCAGCAGGCTATACAGCAGCAGCAGTAGGCCATGCATCAGCAGCAGCTACTTGGGTTTATGCAGCATGTTGCGATAGCTATTGGGGCTCCACCGCCACAGCCTTCACCCCAGCTTGGTCAGCCTACCACCACTTCTATGACTCCAGCTTTCTAGCCCAGTGGGCTTCAAAGTCAGGGACCGCCAGCGCCATAGTTTCCTTCACCTACAGAGTAGGTGTCCCAGTGGTTTGCTTCGCTAGTGCCAGCCCCACAGTTCACTCCTCTTCATATGGGCTTCACTCAGTGAGTTGATAGGGCAGCCTACACTGCCAGAGCTACATGTCCCTGGTCCTTCCACAGTTGCTCCTATTACTAGGACTACAGAGATGCTCTCATCTTCAGTTGCATCATCAGAGTAGGCAGCGCCAATTCTAGATCTGACCCAGACTGCTTCAGCATCACTTCCAGCCATAGAGGGTCAGACTGCATAGAGCTCAGGATCAGATGATGATGGCACACAGTTTTAGCTTGCTCCTCGTACCTCAGCGCCCGACTCGACCGCTGCAGCCCCGCCGACCGACCCTTAGGTTTTGGTGTTTGATGCCAAAGGGGGAGAGGGATCGAGTATGTTAGACTTATGGGGAGCGACTTATTTAGGGGGAGTTTATCTATTATATTTGGTTTTTATGTGTGATACACTATTATGCATTCATATGTTTACTTTCATGCATCGAACTATATTTATGTGATAGTGATATCTACGTGATCGTGATATTTTGTGATATGTGACATGTGTGCTCTCTATTTTGAATTATTTATATGTCATATCATTTGTGTTATGCTCATTTGCTTTTCTTCCACGTCTTACTCTGATGCAAATGAGCTTTATTACTTGTACTCATGCTTATTTCATATCTTTGGAGTACATTATGTTGGCTTGGATCATATAAGCTTGTCTAACTCTTTTGTTCTTATTGTCAAAAGCTTATATGAACCAAGCATGTTAAAAACCTCAACTCTTTCACATACTTGAGATTGTATTGTCATCAATCACCAAAAAGGGGGAGATTGAAAGCATCTAGGCCCCTAGTTGGGTTTCGGTGATTAATGACAATACGTGATTACTGTGACTAACGTGTGTTTTGTAGAGGCAATTAAGTTAGATCACGGTAATGGAGATCGAGTGGGCTATCATGGTGGTCATGCCCGTATGATGGAAATTGTTTTGGTTTTCAAAGGATGGACGTCAAGGTTAAGGATGAACTAGTTCTAAGTGTCGATTGGAGTTGAAGAGACACTTAGAGTAGTTTAGGACTTTGTTTTTCCTTTGGCCATACTATTAAGGGGGGTATGGATGGGTAGCTTGACCTAGGTGAGTCTAGTGGGTTAGGTGTGGTGCACACTTGCTAAATCTAGCACTAGGTAGCTCCTAAAAAGCCCTTAGAACACCTTTGAGAGTGCCAAGAAGAGCAACGTCCTAGTGAGGTGATTGAGATTTGAGAATCCCAAATAGAGCCCTCATTAGTGAAAGCAAGAGTAGCAAAGTGTGCATCCACCCTTCTCATTGGGCTTGTTGTGGTCAAGTGAGAGTTCGTGCTTGTTACTCTTGGTGATCGCCATCACCTTGATGGCTTGGTGGTGATTGGGAAGTTGGTGATCATCCGGTGGAGCTTGTGGATGACCAAACTCAAGTTGTGAGCGGTTGTGGGTGATTCACGGTGATGGAGTGTCGAAGAATCAACCCATAGAGAGCACTTGATCCTTGTGTGGATCAAGGGGGAGCTACACCCTTGCGCGGGTGCTCCAACGAGGACTAGTGGGGAGTGGTGACTCTCCGATACCTGGGCAAAACATCGCCGTGTTCCTCCTTCTCTCTTTACTTTGAGCATTTACTTTGAGCAATTCAATTCTTGTCATTTACATTCATAGAATTGCCATGCTAGAGTAGGATTGGAACATAGGTTTCTAAACTTTTGTGTGTTAGATCAATAGAAACTCTTTCTAGGCATAAGGGGTTAGTTGGGCTAACCGTAGGGTTTAATTATTGCAAAGAAATTTAGAATTAGCCCAATTCACCCCCCTCTTGGGCATCTTGATCCTTTCACCCCAACTTTTCTTCAAGGACATATTGATGCCAAGAGAGGATATCAGTGAGGTGTTGGAAGCCTCTAGAGTTTTTCAGTTGGGATCAGATCTTCCTTCCCTTTTCTTGCATGACTGGACCAAAGTTAGTTTCTCTTCCACCCTTTTTGACTCTTGGTGGCAAGAATGGCACTCCCATCTTTTCTATGGTTTGGTCCACCCTTCGTGTATAGCTCTAGATGGGGAGTTTGTTTTTGACAGTGAGGTAATCTTTTATCCCCTCCTTAGAGAAATTACTTGGTGAATTCTTTTGCCAACTGTTCCAACTAACCTTTTAGGACACTGAATTTGATCCTCCAAGCTTGGATAGGAAGGGGCGTCCCATAGACTATCGGCCACCATGCCCGATTGCAAGAATAGGATCAACCGCACCTCCATTGAAGAAATTCATGAGAACCCCTGCTGCCCCCATAATTGTGACATATCAATCTTCAAAGCGCAAGGTGGTCCAAGGGGCAACCTAGAAAACTACTACTGGGAAGAGACTTCATAGAATGAGACCATCAGCTGCTCAGGTAAACAATTCATCTCCTTCTCAAAAATGAGATTCAATCGCTGATTTCGTTCCTTCACAGCTATCAAGCATTGCATCCCAACCTGTCCTGGGTGTGGGACTACTATCTCAAGCGTTTGACTCAGCACCAACTGAACCCCCATCGGCTAGTCCGCGAAAGGAGCCGATCTCGGTTGAAACAATCGATATTTCCATAACAGCAAAAAATATGAGTTCCATCCTTGATACTCGTTGGAGTATTTTTCTTTAACTTCTTGATTCACTTAGCTTTCCAACCTTTATTTGACTATTCATCATGCCAGATACTCTCCGAGGAAATACCTGTGCAAGAACAGGAGCCTGGCAGTTCACCTACCAACAACGATCTCGTTGACGTTGGGAATAACCCTGTTGTTGATACTCATACTACCGATTCTCCGATTTGGCACACACCTGATGGTAAGGAAATCATATGCTTTGTCCATTTCTCTGCAACAAACATGAATTAAAAATCCTTCCGATGTTTGCAGATGCTGATGTTGAGATTTCTGAGCTGATTCAACCAGATATTACTGGTATATCGTCAGCTATTCCTTCCCTTTAGATAGAAGTTACCACAGAAAAGGTATTGTATCTCTTTTTACTTGTTCATTCTATTATAAATTGATTCGATCCTTCTAATCAAGATTTCCCTTATACATAGGCACTCGATCCTCCAGCCCAGAGCGACTCTTTCAATCTTGAGGAATATTTTGATGAAGATGAGATCAGATCGTCAACTACTTCCTCTAGTGAAGCTCTGTCGAAAGAAACTAGAAATCGGTTAATAAATATATTGCCAATGTTTCAGAAGAACATAGCCGATTTGGTCCAAGATACTGATTCAATGCAGAGAGTTTTCTTGGCCATAAAGGGTGATCCATCCCCAGCTCTCTCCAAAGTCTTGTCATCTTTGTCTGCTTTTGAAGATTAGGCCCTGAAGGTGAAAAAGATTGAGAGGAACTTGTCCAACTGTGAAGCTTTGCTGGCCAAGGATAACTCCAATAGACAAGAGGCTAAAGAATTGATGCGTCTGATTGATGATTTGAAAAATTCTTCCCTCAGGACCGATCCAGAGTTGTCCCAACTGGAAATTAAGCGTGCAGAACTTGAGAGGGAGCTAGAAAACATGAAGGCTGCCATTGATCATCGTAAGTCCACTCTGGCCCAAATACCTGATGCCATCAAACAGAAGAAACAGGAACTGTTGGCCAAAGTAAAAGAAACAGGACCATTCGTAATAGCCTTGAGAACACTCCTAGAACAGCCGAAGAATACGAGCAAAAGATTGCAGAAGCAGACGCTGTCTGGCTAAAAATATTGAGAGTCATCCAGGATGTTCTGAACTTGTAATCTATAGGCTAACACATGCATCTTGTGTAAAACTGACGATAACCATATTTTCCTGTTGTCTCATTGTATCTCTTGTTTCGGCTAAAGAGCCGATTAAAAACAACTGATTCCAGACTTCCAATCTCAATCCAATTGAGTCTAAAAACACAGCTTTCATTAAGAGAACCCTTCGATTCTCCGCCTTCAGTCGCCCAACGCTGTATTTTCTTTGGCATTAGCGAGGTGGCGCTTCGCCTTCCATTAATTGCGGTTGTCTTTTGCACTTTCCCAAGGCGTCCACCTCTTCGCTCCGTGGTTTCAAATACCGGCCGAGGGCTCCAGCCTCGAACACATCTACACTTGCAACCGCTCCTGTTCCTTTGCACTTCTTCGCCTTCAAAATCCTGTAGTAGTTTTCTCCCCTTCCTGTAGATCCAATTGTTTTCATGGCCGGCGAGGATAACCACGGCAAGCGCGCGGCGGACGAGACCCTAGAGGAGAACATGCCGGTGAACCAGCGCCTCCGACGCATGAGGTGAGATTGATGTCTTCTACTTATGGTGGCGATCTGTAACCATCTGTTCATAGTGATGAACTTTTGTTCCTAGGTTTGTTGTGAACGATAGACTTCGTCTTCTTCCTAGGGCTGGTGAACCCTCTGATGCTGTATCTTCTGCGCCGGCCTCATCGTTGGATTCCTCCAATTCATACAATGGCGACAATGCCTGGTGCTTCCTCCGGGAGTGGAGGGCGGCTCAGAACCGCTACTCCAAGGCGATTCGAGAGAATGGCCAGCTCGAGATCCATCTCGGGGCTTCTCAGGCCATCTTCATGTGGCCGAGGAGGAGGCCAGTGCCGTCTGAGCATGGCTGGCCAAGTCTGACGCCGCGGTGACAGGTAAGACAAACTTCAGGGATGTCTTTATTTTGATTTCCACCGTCTTTATCTTGATAGTTCTCCTGTTTCTATGATCATCAGCCCTGACGGTGCAGTTAGAGTCTCTCCAACTAGCGGCAAACGTGGTTGTGGATGCCGTCAACGCCCGTGGCTCCCTCATCAGTGCTCGCCTCCATGATGTCCTGACCCACATTCAAGAGATCGCCCTCCATGGCGTCCATCATGGCGCAGCGGTGGCACTGACCGTGGTGCTGGTTCAGACTGGGTACGAGCTCCATGCCATGGAGATTGGTTTCCCAATGGGCGATGGCCCTGAGGAACATGAGGATCTGCTCGAAGAGTTCATCATGGCAGCGGAGGTCATAGTGGACATCACATCTGCTCAAGATGTGGTGAACAAGGTCTTCGATTAGCTTGTACTTAGAGTAATCCGATGAATGAAGACTCCTGCTCTTTCATGATTGTGTCTCAGTGTAATGCTTTTGTGTATGACTATTTTTTATTCTTTGCTCTAAAGGCGATACGTATCGTATCGGCTTTCATGTCCTCGAAGATCTTCATTTTTTGAACTAGAGGCGATACCTTTCTGGCATCGGCTATCAGAGCCGATGACTAAATGAATCAGCTATCGAGTATTGATTGAATGCTAGGATAACATCCCTTCAAATATTTTTCATTGATTGCTGTTGATAGATTGCACCAAAACTTTTCAGATCAAAGGTTAAGCAATCGATAGATCCAAACCAGGCTTCTCACTAAGTGAAACAAAACTTCCTTTAATAGATCTATTATTTATGACTTGACTTAGCGTTCACGTACGTCGGCCTAAGCCCATCTCCTGGACCAATACTTATTTCCTTTAAATCAATCGGCCGACGCGAAGCCATGATCATCTATCAAAACAAACTCTCAGAGCCGATTGCTTGAACCGGCTGTTGGCCTTCACTATTAATCCTAATGAAGCCTACTTCCCATACCTTGCTAGAAAAGCATTCAAAGTCTCCTAGTTCCCAAAAGACCGGATCGGCTATTGCGATGCTCACAGACTCATCAGCGTGAACTACCTTGACATCATCTCCATGCCATTGAATCAAACACTGATGCATGGTTGATGGCACACAATAGTTTGCATGAATCTAGCCATGACCGAGGAGTAAACTATATGTTCCGTTTCCATCGATGACAAAGAACGTGGTGAGCAGAGTTTTACTCCTGATTGTCAGTTCGACGTTTATTGCCCCCCGGGTCTTGGATGTATTACCTCCGAAGTCTCTAAGCATCATGTCAGTCTCAAGCAAATCTCCTGGTCCCTTGCCAAGCTTACGGAAAGTGGTGTAAGGCATAAGATTGATAGAAGCACCTCCGTCCACCAACATTTTGTTCATCGGCTTCCCATCAACAAAACCTTTCATGTATAAAGCCTTTAAGTGTCGATGCTTGACTGGTTTATCAAATATTGCTTGTTGTATAACCATCAACTTGGCAACTATCTCTTCATACTCTGATTTTTCGAAATCTGAATAAACTTCTTGATCTGCAGGAGCTCTGAACTCTGATTGCAACAGAAAAGCCATTTGAACATTAGCCGATGATTGCCTTCTATCGGTTGTTTGCTTAGCATGCCATACTTGAGGTTTGCCGGATGCCTGGGCTTATTCCAATTCTCTATTCCTTAGGCGCTGCACCCTTCTCTTCTGGCTTCTTGTCAAATCCCCTAGGCACCATTGGCCTTCCTGCCAAACGTACTCTTTCTCGTTGCCTTCTTCTTCATAATCAGCCCAGTCCTGGTCAACAACTCTTTTCCTAGGCCGATCATGAACACTTCCATTTTTTAAGCGCCGATCCATATTATTATGACGATATGCATCCTGAGCATGGATAGACCGGCAGTTGGTTTGAGATTGCCTAAATTCCCAATGATTGCTGCATTTTGGACAGTCATGTCTGGTAGGCAACTTCAAACCTTCATTCCATCAATATATGAAGAAAGGACAATTCCAATGTGATTCAGCTTGTTTCCTTTCATGCCTCTCTTCCTCCAGTTGACGCTGGTATTCTTGATCCTCTAGCCATTGCTGATAATCCTTTTCCTTCTACCACTGCCACTTGTTCAACAGGATCCGAGATGTAACTCACGGCTTCGCTACTCCATCTCTAGATGTTTCCCCTGCTCATATCGGTTCTTTTGCTCGTCGCGACGTCTCTTGATTTCTCTGTACTCATCATCCGATATTTGCATCTTGGGATCAACTGTTCTAGCTTCTCTTGATTTGGCCGATGCTAGGATCTTAGTCTTTCCTTTGAGCAGCCTAGCATCGACCATGTTTTGATCTCCTAGGAAATGATTATCATCAACCTTCATCTTCCAAGGCGTATCAAATTTGAGCCTTCCTTACTGAATAGCCCTCTGTATATGCTACCGAAAAATTCTGCATTCATTAGTGGAATGAGAAGTAGCATTATGGAACTTGCAGAACTTCTTATTCTTCAACTGTTCAGGGAGCAACATAACATGATTATCCAGCAATTTGATCTGTCCCTTTTCAAGCAAGAAATCAAAGAGCTTGTCTGATTTTACGACATCGAAGTCATAGCTCCCCTCGACTCCTCTTCCCCAAGGATTTGGCACCATTACCGTCTTCTTACCCCAATTCCATTCAGCTGCGACAACTTCTTCCTCTTCATCTTCATAGCTGTCATCAATCGAATATGGATTATAAGCTTCGGCTACTGTGGTACTCTTCTAGAATCAAGCATCTCTGCGCATACTCTGGAATTGGCTATTAAGCGCTGCCACTCGTTGAGCCAATTGACCCAAGTTATCAAATTCTTGTCCTAGTAGTTTCTCTTTCCACATTGGCAGCATTCCATGGACGACTAAAGCAGCTAATTGATCATTAGCTAAGTCCATTGAGAAGCACAAGTTCCTCGTCTCTCGGAATCTCTGAAGAAACTCAGTGCTCGATTCATTAGTCCTCTATCTTATGGTTGTCAAATCGGTTATCTTCTTTTCTCCAGTCCAGTGTAAAAATATGTATGAAACTTCTTCTCTAGGTCAACCCAATTGGCAATGGAGTTGATTGGTAGTGACGAAAATCAAGTGAAGGCTAGCCCCGACAGGGATAAGGAGAAGAAACAAACTCGATGGGCATCCTCAACTGACGCTTTGCCCAATTGTGTAAGATACCGACCGACATGTTCTATTGTGCTTTTACTGTCTTGACCAGTGAACTTAGCAAACTCTGGAAGCCTATAATTTGTGGGAAGAGTGACCAAATCATACCATTCTGGATATGGGCGTTTATACAAAAAGGTTAGCCCTTTTGGCTTCAGACCAAATTGATTCTTCATCATCTCGATCACCTTCAGCAGCAACTCATCAGCTTGCGGATTTGAACTTCTCTGTACCTGCTGACCCATTGGTGGATTGAAATGTCATGTGCCTTGATACCCTGGATTTGGCATCATGTGGAAGGTATTATAATCTATGCCATAGTGATACCCTTGTGGAATCTCGATCTGGTGGGTCCTTTGCTGGCTTGCTGCTTGAACTCTCTGATTGTAGACATAAGGATCTATATCTCTACAGATCCTTTGAATTGATGGTACTATTTTTTGATCCAACGGCGGTATGTGGCCTGAGGTGCCAAAATTGATCACCTGATTCTAACCTTGCCCCGTCGGCTGTTGCACATGCTGCACTGATGGTCCAGGATTATACTGTATCTGATTTGTAGTAGTACCTTGAACTTGTTCAAATGAAACCTAAACTGCCTGGACATCACCATTACCAGCTGGTGCTGCTTCTTGATGGCTGGTACTGACTTGATTAGTCCCTTGGGTCGATGGATCTGGAATGTTGTAATAAGCCAGCCCACCTTGACCAACTGGAATCCCATGAACCGCCTCCTTCATGGCATTGTGAAATGCGTCCACGAAAGCTTCATTACGACTTGATATGGCATCACGAACACATTTGTCTACAACTTCCGTAAAGAAACGCTTGTCTTCAGCTTCAACTGTATGTGTCTGCCCATGTAGTAGAACTCTTGGTAGTGGAAATTTCTGAACAATTATGTTGTCACGTGTTTTGGTGTAGGACAACAAACACTTGCTCTGAAATTCTTCTATAGCTTTGTTGATGACATCTTTATCTCCATCAGGTAGGTCTTCATAGCGCACCATAAGGATGTCGTCGTTGTTGTAAGCCATCAGACGATTGTGGGGTCCCACTGGGCATGCCAGAAACATGTGTCGACACAGAATTTTTGTCTTCGTGCAGGGTGCACACGTAGCAAGCCGGAAGGGTCCGCTCGATGGAGCAGATCCACCAAGCTTCAGTGTAGGGATGATTAATCCGGTGCAATCCTCCCAAGACATGCCAGTCAATTTGACCCTGCAATTGACAAGGAGAGAAAGTTTATCAGTAATTAAGGGCAGAACGTGCTGGTGTTGCGAGACAGTCCTGAATGTGTGGCTTCGAGAGCCGATATGAAAGGAGATCGACTAAATAGTCGATTTCAACATATTCATAAGAATAAATCGGCTAAAACTCATGTGGTTGTGTAAGAAGAATCGGTTATCATTCAGGAATAATCATTATTTAAGCAGATATTAATCAATGGCAATAAGATGTTGACAATGATTAGTTTATAATGAGCCAATGATTACAAGTAACTGAGCCCCTTTTATATAAAGAAACAATTCAACACCATTTAACCATTTAATAAAGATAAATCTAATGAACATGTTAGATCTCATCTATCGCTATGACCAGTGGGGCATGAGGCAGAATCATGCAGGCCGTAGAAACAATAATAGACTCGACGACCCTAACTCATTACTAATATCAGTGGGGCATGAGGCAGAATCATGCAGGCCGTAATACAATAATAAGATAATGGGGCTAACACATCTTTCAACCTATCTTTACTTCAACGGTCTCATGATGTGAACTGTTCGTGAAAGCACTCGATATCGGCTAAAACAGCCGATTTAGGCATAGCGCATAGTTAGGGTCATGCCTTATCATGAATAGATCTACTAAATAACGATCCCCACTCCATGGTGCTAACAGTGGGGTGTGAGGCAGAATCACACAGGCCATGATAACGGGCTATGGAATAGTTTTCGCTAACCAATAAATCTACTCAAGATGCAACATGCCTTAACCGCACGCTATGCACGATCAAGATTGACATAAAACAACCAATAAAACATAACTCATCGTTTAAAGTGTAGATCAGATCAATTTTAGATTAGCAAACGATGGGTTAAATAAGATATAAGGCCGATCCAAATCAATCTCAATCGGGCAGAGTGATATTGCTGTAATTAGATAAGCAATGAAAGCAATAAGCAATATCGGTAACTTAATGAATCTACCAAAGACTGCCATTCTAAGGTAGAGTTGATAACTTGACCTTAATCTAGTTCATGCAGTGGGGGTCGACCGGATCGATGCAGCCATACTCGAACTAGACAAGAATCGATAACTAACTTATACCAGAGTCATAGTGGAGGTCGACCGGATCGATGCAGCCGTATGAACAGAGGTATAAGCCATGACGGTACTTGTAGACAAGCAATGGAGGTCGACCGAATCGATGCAGCCATACTCGCTGAAGAACTCGCCGAGATCTACTATGCTCCTACACCTAAGGGGTGGCCGGAGCTGAAAAAAGTAATTGACTTGTATTGGATTGATTGATGTCATTTTACAATAGTTGGGGTTTGATATTTATACCCGGAGTCTAAACATGAATCCTACTCGAGTACGATTTGTTACAATCTTTGGCATAAATAAAAACATTCCTAATTTAAGATAACTTGGACTCTAATCTTTCCCTTTTTGCAGAGTCTAATATGTAGTTTCCTGGCGCCAACCGTAGTTCATTATCGTTATCCGCTGACGTCATCCCACGAGACCCGATTCTAGAGCTGTATCTGAATCGGCCGATATCGATCCTCACTCAATCGATTCCTAGATTGGCACAATCTTGGAAGCCTACGTGTTCCCACGCTCTTCTCCCAAATTTTGGTGTAAACAGTTCCATGATGGGTGGTCGACTGAAACCTTAGCGGTTGCTATTTATTAGAATGATTGGGGAAAGGTTCGTAGTGTACCCTGCCGCACTTCCTTGGAAGAGGTGATATGGGATTCATGACCCCTGGCATATGGAAATCACGACTCATGGGTAAAGATGAATAGCCTTTGCAGAGTGTTTTAAACTGATATATTAGTTGTCCTCTCAGCATGAACAACTTGGATCGTTACTAAATAGTGGTTACTTGGATGGTTTGGTAATATTGATGATACTTTAATTATTATTCATACTCGGGAGCCTAAGCATAACTTAGCAACTTATGATTAATAATGAATGTGACCAACTCTGATACCATTCTGTGGCAGAACCTCCTAAATTATAGGGCCCACATGCACCTGTCACTGTCCAATGACCTCTGACGACCATGCATATGTTCCCGGTAACTTAAGAAGACTGTCGGGTGTCCTCGGAGAACCCCGAATCATCCATGATTTCCGAGCAGGATCCCATTACAGAGTCTTTGCAGTATTACAACAATTTATTCATTAATTTACATCAGAGTGAAATAACGGAAGTCTTACAATAACTTAGTTTACAAAACAGTTATTTCAAACCTTACAAACTAAGTATGATTATTAATACAAACCATAGTAGTGGAGTGGCATTAGTAACATAATACAAAACACACAATTAAAGTGCCCGATCCAAGGGCCACACATTTACTTGTCATCATTGATTTGAAAAACAGTCATGCAGCACGGTCCAAAGCAGACCTACTCATGAGGCTCACCTGCAACAAGGGTTAACGAACCCTGAGTATAAAAGTACTCAACAAGACTTAACCAAAATAAAAACTGATAAGACTCAGGAATGCAGGCTCAGGGATTCAAGGTTGGGTTTTAGCAATAAACAAAGTTCTTTGCGTAAAAGCTCTCTACGAGATCCTTTATTTCCACATTTATATCAGTATCCAGATCATATATGAATCTGCTATGATCCGTAGTGAGATCATGAACTTCATATCAAACTCTTTCTCAAACCTTACTCAAGTTCCAGTTATTAACTACGATGATGAAAAGTGAGTTGAGTCTCCATAACCGAGGAGCAACGATGATTCGAACCGACATGAACCCAGCTAGGGATTCCCAACCACACGACATATGCAGGTCCCCGACCTACATATATCAACCTACCCTCAGATCCTCTAAAACAAGAATGGGTCCGCGCCACCCGAGAATACAGTACTCCACCAATCCAGCACCTTGCCACGTGGGTACACGCTATTCCCGCCATCTCTCCACTCCCAGTGCACGAGTAGCCATTCTCATAATAGAATAGCCGAGTTAAGGCTTACCGGAGTATGTGGTTAGTACTACAAAGTCTCACCTCATGCAATTCAACAACGGACGGTTCTTAATCGACACAGGCGGAAAGAACCCGCTCACAAGACCTCCATGTCCTGTGGCTCTCACCACCAAGTCCGCCCGGTCTAGATTTATTACTCCACACAATTATATCTCATGATAACATAAATAACCGACCGTATCCAAAAACCCTGCTATATCTCACAGGTGACAGGTAATCACCCGACTTTTATCTGTCTAAGCATGGCTAAGCATAACTAAGTATTCTCGAATTGAAACAGTTAGCAAGGTTGATATGGCAAAACAAGGTGGGTAATGCACCAATTAGGTTTTCATTCAACTCCTAATCACTTAATGCAATACTTGAAAGCAAAAGCGATATAAATTTGTAAAACACAAGGTAGGTTTAAATGCATCCGGGGCTTGCCTTGATTGTCGGAAAAGTCAGGTTCCAGAGACGTTCCACAGATATCAAACACGGCCTCAACAGTTGGATTAACTTCTTCAACAACTTGATTGACTACCACACTCTCACTTTCGTTCACTACACGAAGTAATAATGCCATGTTCAAAATGATGCGAGATATAAAACATGATGCTTGACGATGGATGCAAAATTAATAACTTGAATACAACTTTTCTTCGTGGTACAGTTGCAAACCAACAACTAACTAAACATTTTCATAACACTTACTTCAATTGCCAAGGATCATTAGCAGCTAATGACCCAAGGTCATCACTCAATCCCAAATTCAAACAAAACCTAAATCATTAGGGTTTACTATTTGTTTTTATTAATTAATAACTAATTAATAATTATGAAATAATTCAACTTTCTCCAAATGAGTTCAAAATTTTTGTGAAGTCTCATCACATGATAACTAAGTGGCAAAACAATTTTCATAATTTTTGGATAATTAAATCAAACGCTTGGGAGGACGTAGGAGCTCACCCCAAACACTTTCGAGTAGATGGCTGAACCGGAGGCGCAGCAACGGAGCTTGGCGTCGAACACAGCTGACACGGCGACGAAGCTGACGTCGACGGCGGCGTTTCGGTGGCTACAGTGGAAAAATGGAGCAATCAAAAGGTCACAGAGCACCACGGCAACAAGAAGAAGTTGGAACAAGGCTTGAAAGATCGAGAAAGCTACCGGAGCTTGCTGGCCATGGAGAGGCGAGCTCGACGGTGGTTCGGCCGACCGCGAGGAAGAACGACGACGGGCAGCGTTTCTCGGTGAAATTAGGCACCTAGGCTCGGTTGACAGGGTTCGCAAGGAGTAGGCAGAGCTGTGGCAAGCGTGGCTGGGACTGGAAATGCGCTACGGTGATGGCACGAGCTCGCCGGAGTTGGGCGGTGGCGACGGGAAATGCAGAGGAAGTAGAGGGCGAGCGACTGGAGGGCGTGTCCAGTCTTAACGGCGTGCGAAGAGCGGCGGAAAAGATGGGCGCTCAACACGCAATGGCAACGCGAACATGCCGAAGCTGGAGGTGGCGCGTGCGGGCGTGAGTAGAAGCCAAAGGAAGCTCGCCGTCGGTGAGGTGGCGCCCGAAGACATTGTTCACAGAAATTACTGAATTTCCACTCGTCTAATTTCCCAAATTACTCCCAAATTTGTATGGTAACTCAAAAATCTCCAAAAATAAAGTTGTTCCAATTTAAAAGTTCTACAACTTTGCTTTTATAACCATACCCAAAATCGGTCTATATTTTAAAATGCAAGTTTAAAATCAAAAGGGGGCACTTTGAGAATTTATCCCTTTTCAAATTACTTCAAATTTTATATAAAAACTTTGAAAACTCAAAAAACCAACTTTGTACACCCTGACAAGCTCTACACTTTCTCTTTTAGGCTCAACCCCAAAATGTGCTTCGATTTTGAATTAGGTTTTCCAGGGTAAAACTAATTGCTGGAAATTAGGGTTTTCGGAAATCCAAATCAATACAAAGCTTTGAACTTGATTCATTCCATACAATTCAACACATATAACCATAAATGTAAACTTGTTTTAGTGAATGCATATCAAAGTTTTCACTAAGAGCAAATGATTTGCAATGCATATATGACATGACATGTTTTAGGGTTTAAAACACCAGGGGTGTTACAATCTTTCCCCCTAAAAGAAATCTCGTCCTGAGATTTAAAGTCATAGGGTAAGTAATGGAAAAGGAAATGTGTCAAACAACAACATTCCAATCCTAACCATAAGGCAACTAAGGTCCCTTTATAAAACAAGATTTGTAACGACAGAGCACAACTAACATTATTCTATACTGACGCAAGAAACTCTAGAAATTGCTCTAACAAGTAATCTTCCGATTCCCAAGTAGCTTCTTCTTCGGAATGTTGATTCCATTGTATCTTATAGAACTTGATTGTTCTCCTTCGCGTGACACGGTCTTTCCAGTCTAGAACTCGGATTAGATACTCAGAATAGGTCAAATCCGGTTCAAGTTCAACTCCTTACACCTCAACATTCTAATCAGGCACTCGAAGACATTTCTTTAATTAAGATACATGGAACACATCGTGTATAGCTGAGAGATGTTCAGGTAACTTCAAACGATATGCCACCTTCCCACACCTTTCCAAAATTTGAAATGGTCCAATATATCGAGGTGCCAACTTGCCTTTAACACCAAAACGGGTAACTCCCTTCATTGGTGATACCTTCAGATATACAAAATCTCCCTTGTTAAACACGAATGGTCGATGTCGTTTATCTGCATAACTCTTTTGTCTAGACTAAGCTATCTTCAAATTACTTTGTATCTACCTAACCTTCTCTTCTATTTCTTTCACAAAGTCAACTCCAAAGAACCATCTTTCCCCGGGTTTAGACCAATTTAGCAATGTTCTGCATCTACGACCATAGAGTGCTTCAAACGGAGCCATCCTAATACTCTCTTGATAACTATTGTTGTATGAGAACTTAGCCAAAGGCAAACATTCGTCCCACTTATTGGAATAGTTAAGGACACGACACCTTAACATATCTTCAAGTACTTGATTTACCCTTTCAGTTTGACCATCAGTCTGTGGATGATACGCTGTACTATACAGGAGTTTGGTACCCATCGAAGCATGCAATTGTTTCCAAAAGTTGGAGACAAACAATGTACCCCTATCTGACACAATAGTCTTTGGTACTCCATGTAGGCTCACAATTCATGCTAAATACATCTTGGCATATTGGATAGTGGGATATATACTCTTGACTGGAAGAAAATGCGCTGATTTAGTTAGTCGATCTACAATAACCCATATTGAGTCAAAACCTTTTGATGTCTTGGGTAGACCAATGATAAAGTCCATACTGATATCCTCCCACTTCCAAGCTGGAATAGGCAATGGCTGTAACTCTGCAGTGGACCTCAAATGTATAGCTTTCATTTTTTGACAAGTATCACACTTGGCTATATATCGAGCAATCTCTATCTTCATTTTGGTCCACCAAAATCTCTGTTTCAACTCATGGTACATTTTATTACTTCCCGGATGAATAGATAACCTGGTTGCATGTGCCTCTTCAAGAATCGACTATCACAACTCATGAACTTTTGGTACCACAAGGCGATTCTTGAACCATAGCACACCTTCATCATCTATTCTGAAGCATTCCGCTTTTCCATTCCTGACTCTTTCTTTGATATGGGCTATACCCTTGTTTTCTTTCTGAGCAGCAATAACTTGATCTCGAATAGTTGATTCAATAGCTATATTGGTCAAACTACCTTGTTGAATTATCTCTATATTCAACTTCTCCATTGCATGACATAAAGTTAAATCCATTGTCTTCATGGTCATGCAATTGCAATAACTTTTACAACTGAGTGCATCTGCAACCACATTTGCTTTACCAGGGTGATAATGCACCTCCAAGTCATAATCTTTAATCAATTCCAACCATCTTCTTTGTCGCATGTTCAACTCTGATTGAGTAAAGATATACTTTAAACTCTTGTGATCTGTATAAATATGACAAACATTACCAAGCAGATAACGCCGCCAAATCTTCAAAGCATGGACAACTGCTGCTAACTCCAGATCATGAGTTGGATAGTGTTCTTCATGTCGCTTAAGTTGTCTGGAAGCATAGGCGATGACTCGGCCTTCTTGCATCAATACACACCCAATTCCAATACCAGAAGCATCACAATAAACGTCAAACGACTTCTCAATATCTGGCTGTGCTAACACTGGTGTAATGGTTAATAATTTCTTCAAAGTCTAGAAAGCTTCTTCACATTCAGGTGACCAGACAAACTTGGTTTGGTTCTTCAACAATTCAGTGATAGACTTGGATATTCTAGCAAAATCTGAAATGAAACGACGGTAATAACCCACCATTCCCAGAAAACTTCGGACCTCATGGACAGTAGTTGGTGGTTTCCAATCTAGTATATCCTTAACCTTGCTTGGATCTACTGCAACTCCTTCAGCTGACAAGACATGTCCTAAAAACTATACTTCCTTCAGCCAGAAGTCACACTTACTGAACTTGGCATATAACTGATGTTCTCTTAGACGTGTCAGAACAACTCTGAGATGTTCAGCATGTTCTTTCTTGTTCTTGGAATATACTAAGATGTCATCAATGAAGACCACTACAAACTTGTCTAGCTAGGCATGAATACTGAATTCATCAGATACATGAAATGAGCTGGGGCATTCGTCAAACCAAAAGACATTACCAAGTATTCATATAATCCATATCTTGTGGTAAATGCCATTTTGGGAATATCTTCAGGCTTAATTTTGATTTGATGATAACCTGACCTTAAATCACTCTTGGAGAAAACTTTGGCTCCAGCTAGTTGATCAAAAAGTAAATCTATCCGAGGTAAGGGATATTTATTCTTAATAGTCACTTCATTCAATGGACGGTAGTCAACACATAACCTCAGGGTCTCATCTTTCTTTTTCACAAAAATTGCAAGACATCCCCAAGGTGATGAACTAGGTTGGATAAACCCCTTATCAATCAACTCTAGCAATTGAGTCTTCAACTCGACTAATTCCTTGGGAGGCATCCTATAAGCTCTGCGAGAGATCGGAGCTATTCCAGGTTTTAGATCTATTCCAAACTAGACATCCCTATCAGGTGGTAGACCGGGTAAATCTTCAGGAAAAACATCTGGGAATTCACAAACTACAGGGATATCTCTAATCTCCTTGACGGAAGTTGCACAAACCTTTTCCACTGATCTCTTTAAGATTGAAAGTTGGATAAGAAGCTGAGAATTACTATCTGGCAAACTCACCCTTATTGTCCTATTCAAAGTATCTACAACAGCTTTATGCTGATATATCCAATTCATGCCCAAGATCACATCTATATCCTAATCTTTTAGAACAATCATGGTAGTGGGAAAAATGTGCCCACCCAGGTTTATGGGTACCTGGTACACCATTTCCTTAGTACACAGACGTCCCCCAAGCGACTGTATAAAGAAAATTTCCTTTGTTTCCCCAATTGGAATTTCATGCTTTATGACAAAGGTTCTATTGATGAATGTATGAGATGCACCAGAATAAAAAGCATAACTGTAGGATGATCGGCGACAGGAAACATACCTAGCATCACGGGTTCCCCTTCTGGAATCTCCCCAGCTTGAGTATAGAAAACCCACCCCATCTTCTTTTCATCTTTGCCCTTCTGAACATTCTGGTTATTGTTCTTGTTCTGAGCTTGACCTTGTTGTTGATTGCCAGGAGACTTCTGAAAATTCAGATTATACTGCTTAGGATACGGACATTCCCTAGAGAAATGACCGGACTTCCCACAATTGAAACGTGGGTAATTGTGGCCTTGGGGTGTTGGAGCACGAACACTAGGAACATTTGTCTATTGTGGGTTTTGGTAGGTTGTGGCAGGACAGACATTTGATTGTTGCCCGACTTGGAACTACGGCGGACGATAAGGAGGACGATAGTGATTCACTAGGTGATAGATTATCTTCTGTCTCTTTTGATTGCCACCAAAAGACCCATATGGCACACTCTTTTTCTTCTTAATTTCCTTATGTGCCGATATTTCTCCTCTAAAGCAATAGCAATGTTAACCGCCTCATGATATGTGACATTGGTGCAGGTAGTCATCATGGTCTGAAGTTTGGTATTAAGGTCACGCATGAACCACTTCTTCTTCTTGGCATCTGTGTTAACATGCTCAGGTGCGTACTATGAAAGGTGATTGAACTTGCATACATACTGCATGACTGTTTGATCACCTTGTTTCAAAGCAAGAAACTCATCAAGCTTCATGGCCATAACTCCATCAGAAATATAATGGGCACGGAAAGCAGTGTGGAACTCGGCCCAAGTTAACTGAACACCTGCTGGTTGCATAGCCACAAGGTTCGCCCACCAAGCACCTGCTACACCTCTAAGCTATTGGGCAGCAAAAACAGGCTTTTGGAACTCAGTACATGGAATGAGGTCAAACTTCTGCTCCATAGTACGAAGCCAATCATCAGCTTCAAGTGGTTCGTTAGCCTTAGTAAATACTGGTGGTCTTGTATCTGTGAAGTCAACATACGTAGCTTCTTGCCTGTGATGATTACAATCATGATTCCCTTGCATCATATTCTGATTGCTTTGAGCTATCTCCCGAAGCAACCGAGCATTATCAACAGTCACATTGACTAGTGCGACGATAGCATCAGTCAAATTTGGCGGAACTGGTGGTGGATCAGGAATACCATCCTCATCTTGCGAAGAACTAGGAAGAGTCGAATCCTGAGTACGACGCATCTGTTCATGACAAACCAAACTTTACTCACAAGCCTTTATTGAACTATTAAAAGAGCTTACTACAAACACATAACATGGGGTTCACTTATTTATACACAAGTCTGCACCTAAACAAGACTACCCAACTTAACTAGAACACACTATTTTACAACTCTACTCTTCTCTTCGATCACCTCAAACCTCAGGATCGGTATCCATTCCGGAAACATTTCCGCCTTCATTATCACTTTCATTCACCATCACTACTTCTTCCTCTTTCGATTCATCATCATCTACAATGATTACACCTGGGTCCATTGCATCTGCTTGAGGTTCATGATTTGGATCCAGGAGATTGTTCAGCCTATGGACTTCTTCATGCAGATTGGTAGAATATTCTTCTAAGTCTTCTACATAGAATTCTAACTCATGAGATCGAGTTCTAGCTACATCTTCTCTATTCCAAGCCTCATTTCTTCCTTTGACCATACGAACTAACATACTCTCGTAGTTCTTATGAGCGGTGGTGAGACGCCTCAATTTATCCTGTAACTCGCCCACCTGGATGGCATCCAAGGACCTATCTCTAGTAGCCTGTGCTAACTCTGCTGAAAGCCTCTATACCTCAGCCTGGGGATCAGGCCTGAAGCTGCTACTGCTAGCACCATCGCTCCTAGGGGCAAGCTGGTGACGAGGAACTCCTTTAGGTCTAATGGACTTATGGGGCGTTACCTTGGTATGAGACATACTGTAGAAAGCAAAATTTAATCCAGTTAAGACAATCTGATACAAGTCTAAAGAGCAGCAAGGATGGATTACCCTACTCAACCCAGACTCACTACTCAACCCCGACTCAGAGGGAAGGGAAGTAACAAATGGATTAATCATGATGCATGAATCGTCCATATGAAACTTAAACAATAAAGCTCCTATTGTAAATAAACAAAAGTTTTTATTATATAGGGCATAATAAGATTACTACTCCACCACAAACAAAGCCTTTTTAATCAAATAAGGAGTGGCGATAATGAATTAAGATAAGTCAGAAGCAATTTGGACCAAATTAACAAGTTCAATTTATTTGTCCAAAACATTTTGAAGTTTTTGTAAAAGAATACAACAAAGACTTTGTAACGATCGCTCTGATACCATTCTGTGGCAGAACCTCCTAAATTATAGGGCTCACATGCACCTGTCACTGTCCAATGACCTCTGACGACCATGCATATGTTCCCGGTAACTTAAGAAGACTATCGGGTGTCCTCGGAGAACCGCGAATCATCCACGATTTCCGAGTAGGATCCCATTACAGAGTCATTGCAGTATTACAATAATTTATTCATTAATTTACATCAGAGTGAAATAGCGGAAGTCTTACAATAACTTAGTTTACAAAACAGTTGTTTCAAACCTTACAAACTAAGTATGATTATTAATACAAACCATAGTAGTGGAGTGCCATTAGTAACATAATACAAAACACACAATTAAAGTACCCTGCCCAAGGGCCACACATTTACTTGTCATCATTGATTTGAAAAATAGTCATGCAGCACGGTCCAAAGCAGACCTGCTCATGAGGCTCACCTGCAACAAGGGTTAACGAACCCTGAGTACAAAAGTACTCAACAAGACTTAACCGAAATAAAAACAGATAAGACTCAGGAATGCAGGCTCAGGGATTCAAGGTAGGGTTTTAGCAATAAACAAAGTTCTTTTGCGTAAAAGCTCTCTACAAGATCCTTTATTTCCACATTTATATCAGTATCCAGATCATATATGAATCTGCTATGATCCGTAGTGAGATCATGAACTTCATATCAAACTCTTTCTCAAACCTTACTCAAGTTCCAGTTACTAACTACGATGATGAAAAGTGAGTTGAGTCTCCGTAACCGAGGAGCAATGACGATTCGAACCGATATAAACCCAGCTGGGGATTCCCAACCACACGACATATGCAGGTCCCCGACCTACATATAACAACCTACCCTCAGATCCTCTAAAACAAGAATGGGTCCGCACCACCTGAGAATACAGTACTCCACCAATCCAGCACCTTGCCACATGGGTACATGCTATTCCCACCATCTCTCCACTCCTAGTGCGCAAGTAGCCATTCTCATAATAGAATAACCAAGCTAAGGCTTACCGGAGTATGTGGTTAGTACTACAAAGTCTCACCTCATGCAATTCAACAACGGATGGTTCTTAATCGACACAGGCGGAAAGAACCCGCTCACAAGACCTCCATGTCCTGTGGCTCTCACCACCGAGTCCGCCTGGTCTAGATTTATTACTCCACACAATTATATCTCATGATAACATAAATAACCGATCGTATCCAAAAACCCTGTTATATCTCACAGGTGACAGGTAATCACCCGACTTTTATCTGTCTAAGCATGGCTAAGCATAACTAAGTATTCTCGAATTGAAACGGTTAGCAAGGTTGATATGGCAAAACAAGGTGGGTAATGCACCAATTAGGTTTTCACTCAACTCCTAATCACTTAATGCAGTACTTGAAAGCAAAAGCGATATAAATTTGTAAAACACAAGGTAGGTTTAAATGCATCCGGGGCTTGCCTTGATTGTCGGAAAAGTCAGGTTCCGGAGACGTTCTACAGATATCAAACATGGCCTCAACAGTTGGATTATCTTCTTCAACAACTTGATTGACTACCACACTCTCACTTTTGTTCACTACACAAAGTAAAAATGCCATGTTCAAAATGATGCGAGATATAAAACATGATGCTTGACGATGGATGCAAAATTAATAACTTGAATACAACTTTTCTTCGCGGTACAGTTGCAAACCAACAACTAACTAAACCTTTTCATAACACTTACTTCAATTGCCAATGATCATTACCAGCTAATGACCCAAGGTCATCACTCAATCCCAAATTGAAACAAAACCTAAATCATTAGGGTTTACTATTTGTTTTTATTAATTAATAACTAATTAATAATTATGAAATAAATCAACTTTCTCGAAATGAGCTCAAAATTTTTGTGAAGTCTCATCACATGATAACTAAGTGGTAAAACAATTTTCATAATTTTTGGATAATTAAATCAAACGCTTTGGAGGACGTAGGAGCACACCCCCAAACACTTCCGGGCAGATGGCTGAACCGGAGGCGCAGCAACAGAGCTTGTCGTCGAACACAGCTGATATAGCGGCGAAGCTGACGTCGACGGCGGCGTTTTGGTGGCTGCAGTGGAAAAATGGAGCAATCAAAAGGTCACAGAGCACCACGGCAACAAGAAGAAGTTGGAAACTGGCTTGAAAGATCGAGAAAGCTATCGGAGCTTGCTGGCCACGGAGAGGCGAGCTCGATGGTGGTTCGGCCGGCCGCGAGGAAGAACGACGGCGAGCAGCATTTCTCGGCGAAATCAGGCACCTAGGCTCGGTTGACTAGGTTCGCAAGGAGTAGGAGGAGCTGTGGCAAGCATGGCTGGGACTGGAAACACGCTACGGTGATGGCACGAGCTCGCCGGAGTTGGGCGATGGTGACGGGAAAAGCAGAGGAAGTAGAGGGCGAGCGACTGGAGGGCGCGTCCAGTCTTAACGGCGTGCGAAGAGCGGTGGAAAAGATGGGCGCTCAACACGCAATGGCAACGCGAACATGCCGAAGCTGGAGGTGGCGCGCGCGGGCGTGAGTAGAAGCCAAAGGAAGCTCGTCGTCGGTGAGGTGGCGCCCGAAGACACTGTTCACAGAAATTACCAAATTTCCACTCATCTAATTTCCCAAATTACTCCCAAATTTGTATGGTAACTCAAAAATCTCCAAAAATAAAGTTGTTCCAATTTAAAAGTTCTACAACTTTGCTTTTATAACCATACCCAAAATCGGTCTATATTTTAAAATGCAAGTTTAAAATCAAAAGGGGGCACTTTGAGAATTTATCCCTTTTCAAATTACTTCAAATTTTATATAAAAACTTTGAAACACCAACTTTGTACACCTTGACAAGCTCTACACTTTCTCTTTTAGGCTCAACCCCAAAATGTGCTTTGATTTTGAATTAGGTTTTCCAGGGTAAAACTAATTACTGGAAATTAGGGTTTTCGGAAATCCAAATCAATACAAAGCTTTGAACTTGATTCATTCCATACAATTCAACACATATAACCATAAATGTAAACTTGTTTTAGTAAATGCATATCAAAGTTTTCACTAAGATCAAATGATTTGCAATGCATATGATGACATGACATATTTTAGGGTTTAAAACACCAGGGGTGTTACAGGACGCCTTCCACACTAGGATCAGCCAAGCCTTTGCTATTGCCCGCTCTCATTACGATCGGGAAGTTAGCCTAGAGGTAATGAGCCTCGGCTTCGCACCTGGCTATGAGAACTCTGAGTTGGATGAGATTGAGAAGGCGGTGACTCCCATTGCGCTGAACCTGGCAAACCGGCTGAAAGTCATAGTTCTCCCTCTGAGGAAGTAGTTAGTCGAATAAGTTTGATAAACATTTATCTGTAATATGTGGACAAGAGTTGGTACTTTTGTGTCCAAAAATAGTTTCATAGTCTTGCTTCTTAATTTCGTTTCATTCGTTTGATCTTACCTTCTTCCTTTTTGCAATGAAAAGAGATTTATGCGATCCGACCCTTCCATTTGTTAAAACCATAGGGCCCAAAGTGTATAAGGGGAAATTTCGGTTATGCTGGTGAGCAAAATTAGCATAGCCGTCGGGGCGTGGTCTTTTTGCGACCTTACCAGGCATGCCTGTTTGTCTGTTCCCACAAACCTTGCCGTTATCCTTAACGCGAGGAAGATGTCTGATGCATCGACTGTTTCGGAAAAAGGGGGTATTTTACCATTATCAGCCCCCGAGTGAGATCCGACCCCTTGCAGTCACTGGGGCCGGATGTTACTGGAGACCAAAGCGAGGGTAGCGAACTTACGCTTGTGTTCACATGTAACCCTTACTTAGGATTTTAGCTATCGTTTTGGCGACCATTCGTTTGGTCTTATTGCAAGTCTGGCCTTCCCCGAGCCCCCGCGTGTGGTGGGGATCCGGTCAAGGGTCGGCTTGTTTTGTGACTGTCGCTCCATTGAAGGTTTTCGAACTCGAAGGGGTTGAGGCGACGTCACTTGCCTCGATGGCTCAAGTGACGAGCTCGATGAGCTCGCTAACGGTGGTGTTCGAACAGAATCAGATCCCATTGCTTTGCGACTGGATCAGCAAAGCCCTCGAGTGGCATTCCATTGCTCCTTGGCCCGCCTTCCAATAGACTCCCCCTCAATGGGGATTCTATGGGCTCGGCTAGAGGCTGGATTGAACAAGAAGGTTGAGATGACCCTATCCGCCTCAATGCAGGTTGGGCAAAGGCCGTTGAGGCTCATCTACATTTTCTCCCCTGGCCCTTATTCGACGCGAGGTGGCCTTGGACCCTTTGTGGGCCAGCCTTCGAACCTCAGTCTCTTGATCTCGGATCGAGCGGCTCGAGCCCCCGAGCCCCTTGGGGTTTGAGAGGGGTCGGCCATGTTTCGCGTGTCACCCCATCCTTGGTTTCCGCAACTAGAGGGGCTAAGCTGATGACACTTGCCTCGATGGCTCGAGTGTCGCGCTCAATGAGCTCGCTAACGGGAATGTTCGTGTGGAATCCAGGTCCATCTTTTGCTGGCGGGGTCGGTAGAGCCCTTATGTGGCATCCCACTACTTCTTAACCCGCCTCCCGGCAGATGCCCGAGCCATTCGAAAGGCTCAGGTGGCCCGTTGGCCTCTCCTCGATGGAGATTCTGTGGGTTTGGCTCGAGGTTAGAATCGAACGAGAAAGGTCGATATGTCCCTGTCCGCTTCTGAGCGGGGTCGGGCAAGGCCGTAGGGGCTCATTTTTGTTTTTCTCCCCTGACTCTGTTTGATGCGAGGCAGCCTCGAGCCCTTCACCGGCTGACCTTCGAACCTCGTTCAGTTGCCGCTCATATCGAATGAGGAGACTGCCGCTTCGTGACGCGACACGAAGCGTTGAGATGCAGTGATTGCATATGCAACGTTTAGATGCACGGGATTAACGTATGATTTAACTGAAACGAAAGCGGGGGTCGGTAATGTTACCTTGGTGGTATGAGCGACAGGAAGCTCCTACCAGACGTGTTCGTGCGGGGTTCGAGTCCGACGTTCACGACGGGGTCAGTGTAACCTGCACGAGCATCGCAATTTTTCATTTCTTTCTCTCGGTGGTGATCCGAGCCGTTTGATTGATTTAGGCGACCTGATAGCTTCTCCTTGAAGGAGATTCTATAGGAGGACCCCTCCGAACCCTTCTCGAGAAGGCGGACGCTAAGGCTGGGGATGCAGGGAACTGTGAATTCGATTATTCTGGTGAACAAAAACACCGTAGCCGCCGGGGCTTAGCGTCTAGTGGTTCATCCAATTTTGCTCAATGTCTTATACCCGCATACCGTGCCTTTGGTTTTTAAATGTAAGGAGGGGTCGGGCGACGAGGGTGTCTACATATGTAGACACTCTCGGCAGCCCCCAAGTGATGTCGGTGCCCCAGCCGTTGCTAGGGTTGGAAGCTCGGTAAATGAAATTAACACATAGAGTAAGTAAATAGAGGTGCTTATCTTTCGGTGGCCGTTCGTTCGTTGGTTTTCCTAGGCCGTTCGATCAACCTAGGAGGCCCGTTGGGTCCCCCTAGATGGGGGTTCCATCGTCGGGTCGTTCCATGGTCCTGCCTGGGGAAGCGGATAGTCGCCTGCATGCGGGTGCGCCCTGATTCTTGCGCCCAGCGCATGGTAGTGGTGGGCCATGCCTAGGCAATGTCCTATTTGACCAGGCGACGTCTCGTTGGCCAGAGCGCATCCCGTCGGTCCAGGCGCGTCCCCTCGGATTCGATTTCCCATCTGCATTAAATAGGGGAAGGAAGAGAGTTTTCCGTCCCAACCTTTCACCTTTCCTCAGCCGCCTAGCCTCTTCCTTAAATAGGGAGGGGGAGGGGAGTTCTCATCCCATTCCTTCGCCTGTTCCTGAGCCGCTGCCTCTTCTCCTTTCTCCTTCTCGCCGAGCGCATTCGTATGTCACGGCGATTCCTAAGTGAGAGAGGGTAATGCGAGGGGGAGGAGAACTCATAGATCCGTTCGTGAATCCGAAGAGCAATGTCGAGCTATAGGTCATCCAACATAGATGAGATGGTGCTGTCCGCCTTCACCGACAAGGGGCTGCCTCCGCCAAAGGAGGAGGGGCACTGGAGGGTGCTGAACGTCATTGGTTTTGTCGTCGTTCGTGGCAGCCTTTCTTCAGTGGGAAACGACCCCGGCCTAGGTGCCGTTGTCAGGGTTGCGGCTGATCATGATGGTGCGGTCCCTAGATGCCCCGGTGGAGGAGCCATTGTTAGGGTTGCGACTGATCATGATGGCGCAGTCCCTGGACGCCCCGATGGAGGTGCCATTGTTAGGGTTGCGGCTGATCACGATGGCGCAGTCCCTAGACGCCCCTGCGGAGGTGCCGTTGTCAGGGTTGCGGCTGATCACGATGGCCCATTCCCTAGATGCCCCGGCGGAGGCACCACAGTTGCCGCCATGGTGCTCGACATTGCAGATAACGGCGCCCTCGAGGATCCTGTGGAGCGGTAGGACGTCGCCAATGGAGAGCATGGCACAGCGACCGTAATAGTGCTCATAGTAGAACTGGTTAGAAACTATAATCAAATAAGTTGTGGGGGTGCCCCCGAGTGAATAGTCTTTTGTATTTATGAATACATTAGTCCTTTTCTTGGTGAAATCACTTTGTAAGCGATGAATTTGCGCGAAACATGAACAAGTTTTTCAACTTTCATTAAGACAAACAACTTTTTAGCTCTTCTCCCTCTTTTTGTAAAAGAGGCTTGGTGCCTTCCGACCCTTCCTGTAGTTAAGGTCACAAAAGGCTCGGAGTGTGGGTTAAACAATTCTGATTTACGCTGGTGAGCAAAGAGACCATAGCCGCTGGGGCGTGGGTTTCCCGTAGTCCTACCAGTTATACTCAGATTTTGTTCCCGAAATCCTAGCCCTTAGGACTTGTCGTGAGAAAAGAGGGAAAACACAGAGAATGTTTGCTAGATAACATAGAGAATGTTGACAAAAACTGATAACAAAAAGTCTGTGTTTATTTAATGGTAAAAACGACGTAGCTGCTCAATGTTCCAGGCGTTGGTGAAGACCTCACCATCGATGGTTTTCAACTTGTAGGCGCCTGGCCGGAGTACTTCTACAATGACGTATGGCCCTTCCCAAGGTGGGGAGAGCTTGTGGTGGTCCCTGTTGCTCTACACGAGGTGGAGAACCAGGCCCCCGACATTGAAGGCTTGGTCTTGCACCCGTCGGCTATGGTACCGACGCAGCGCCTGCTGGTACTTGGCTGAGCGGAGGAGGGCAACGTCGTGAGCTTCGTCTAACTGGTCCATGCCATCTTCGTGGGATGCCTCGGCTCCTTGTTCTTCGTATGCTCTGATCCTTGGTGCTCCATAGTCGAGGTCGGTTGGGAGGACGGCCTCAGAACCATAGACCATGAAGAAAGGAGTGTAGCCAGTAGCTCGGCTGGGAGTTGTCCTTATGCTCCAGAGCATCGCATGGAGCTCGGCAACCCAGCGTGCACCAAATTTGTTCCACTAGTTGAAGATCCTAGGCTTGAGGCCCTGTAGGAGCATGCCGTTTGCGCGCTCAACCTGCCCGTTCGTCCGGGGGTGCGTGACGACGGCCCAATCGCCCCGGATGTGTTGCTCATCACAGAATCGAAGGAATTTCTTGTCGGTGAACTGTGTGCCATTATCCATGATGATGGAGTTCGGTACTCCAAAGCAATGGATGATGTTGAGGAAGAACAGCATAGCTTGCTCAGACTTGATCACGGAGATCGGCCGAGCTTCGATCCATTTTGTGAACTTGTCGATGGTGACAAGCAAGTGGGTGTAGCCCCCGGGTGCCTTCTTGAGAGGCCTAACCAGATCGAGCCCCTAGACCATGAAGGCCCACATGATGGGGATCATCTGGAGTGCCTGGGACAAGAGGTGAGTCTTTTCGAGCATAGTACTGGCACCCTTCGTAGGTGCATACAATCTGTTCAGCGTCGGCTACTGCAGTGGGCCAATAGAAGCCCTATCAAAACGTGTTCCCAAATAAAGTTCTAGGTGTAGCATGATGACCGCAGACCCCACCATGGATATCACTCAGCAAAAGCTTCCCCTATTCGATGGGGATGCAGAGCTACAGGATCCCGGTGTGGCTTCGTTTGTAGAGTTCGCCCTCTACAAGAACGAAGGATTTGGCGTGATGTGCGAGCCGTCGAGCTTCCATGTTGTCCGCTGATAGCGTGTCATGGAGGAGGTAGTTGAGGTAGAGCGTTCTCTAGTCATCCAGAGGGTCAGGCTCTGTCGCTAGATCCTCTTCAAGCTCCATGACCATGGGGTCAGACGGACCCATCGGTCGGTCAGCCTCTGGGGCTAGATCAGACGGGCCATCGTCGGCCCGTTTCGACCCTTCGTAGCGCACCGAGGGTTTGTGCTGATCGCTGGCGAAGACACCCGTTGGCATCGGTTCTCGGTCAGACACTGCTTTTGCGAGTGCGTCGGCTGCCTCGTTGAGGCGCCTTGGGACGTGATTGAGTTCGAGGCCATCGAACTTGTCCTCTAGCCGTCGGACTTCTTGGCAGTACGCAGCCATCTTGGCATCATGGCAGTTCGACTCCTTCATCACTTGGTTGACAACTAGTTGGGAGTCGCCCCGGATGTCGAGGCGTCAGATGCCCAACTCGATGGCAATGCATAGGCCGTTGATGAGTGCTTCATATTCAGCCACATTATTGGACGAGGGGAAATGGAGACGAACCATGTACCTCATGTGAACCCCGAGGGGTGATACGAAGACCAGCCCCACGTCGGTGCCCTTCTTCTTTAGTGATCCATTGAAGTACATCGTCTAGTACTCTTGATCGATGACCGTCGGTGGTGTCTGGACCTCGATCCATTCCGCGATGAAGTCAGCCAACACCTGGGACTTGATTGCCGTTTGGGAGGCATATGTGATGCCTTGATCCATCAACTCGAGTGGCCACTTCATGGTTCTTCCTGTGGCATCTTGGCTCTAGACGACCTTGCCAAGGGGGAATGACATCATGACTGTCACGGGGTGTGACTCGAAGTAGTGGCGTAGCTTTCTTTTAGTGATGAGGACGGCGTATAGGAGCTTCTGGATTTGGGAGTAGCGGGTCTTAGAGTCGGCTAGTACCTCGTTGATGAAGTACACAGGGTGTTGCACCTTGAGTGTGTGGCCCTTTTCCTCCCGCTCTACAACCAGGGTAGAGCTGACCACTTGTGTGGTGGCCGCTATGTATAGCAGGAGGGATTCTCCATTGCTTGGTGGAACTAGTATCAGGGCCTTCGTTAGAAGCAACTTGACCATGTCAAGTGCCTCCTGGGCCTCGGATGTCCACTCGAAGCGGTTGGCTTTCTTTAGGAGGCGATAAAGGGGGAGACCTTGTTCGTCGAGGCGTGAGATGAATCGGCTGAGTGCGGCGAGGCACCCTGTCACTCGCTGAACCCCTATTATGCTCTGGATCGGGCCCATCCTTATGATGGCTGAGATCTTCTCCGGGTTGGCTTCGATGCCGCGCTCGGAGACGGTGAAGCCGAGTAGCATGCCCCTCGGGACCCTGAAAACACATTTCTCGGGATTGAGTTTGATGCCATTCAAACGGAGTTTCGCAAAGGTTTGCTCAAGATCGGCGATGAGGTGGTCAGCCCGTTTGGACTTAACTACGATGTCATCGATGTAGGCCTCAACGGTCCACCCGATGAGGTCCCCAAAGCATTTTAACATGCAGCGCTAGTATGTAGCCCCAACGTTCTTCAGACTGAATGGCATTGAAATGTAGCAGAATGATCCGAATGGGGTGATGAAAGACATCGTGAGTTGGTCGGACTCTTTCATCGTGATTTGATGGTAGCCGGAGTACGCGTCAAGGAAGCAGAGGGTTTCGCACCTTGAGGTAGAGTCGACTATTTGGTCTATGCGCGGCAAAGGAAATGGATCCTTTGGGCACGCCTTGTTGAGACCCATATAATCAACACACATCCTCCATTTCTCACTCTTTTTTCGTATAAGAACGGGATTAGCTAACCACTCTGGGTGGTATACTTCTTTGATGAATCCGGCCACCGAGAGTTTGGCTATCTCCTCGCCGATGGCCCTATGTTTCTCCTTGTCGAAGCGACGCAGGCGTTGCTTTACCGGCTTGGAGCCTGGGTGGATTTTTAAGGTATGCTTTGTGACTTCCCTCGGAATGCCTGGCATATCCGAGGGCTTCCACGCAAAGATGTCTCTGTTAGCATGGAGAAAGCCGACGAGCGCACCTTCCTATTCGGAGGAAAGCATGGTACCAACATGTACCGTTTTACCCTCGGCGCTCCCAGGGTCTACGAGGACCTCTTTAGAGCCCTCTGCCGGCTCGAACGACCTGGTCGATTTCTTGGCGTCGGGCGCTCCTTCAGTGACCTCGTCCCTGAGGGTGGCGAGTTCCCCAGAGGCGACGATTGCTGCGGCGTGGCTGCAGCACTCGACCTCACACTCGTAGGTGCGCTGGAAGGAGGTGCCGATGGTGATGACCCTATGGGGGCCCTGCATCTTCAGCTTGAGGTATGTATAGTTTGGGACGGCCATGAACTTTGCGTAGCATGGACGCCCTAGGATGGCGTGGAAGGTTTCGGGGAACTCGACCACCTCAAAGGTGAGGGTTTCCATCCTATAGTTGGACTGATCCCCGAAAGTAACAGGCAGATCGATCTGCCCAAGCGAAGGTTTCGGGGAACTCGACCACCTCGAAGGTGAGGGTTTCCATCCTATAGTTGGACTGATCCCCGAAAGTAATAGGCAGATCGATCTACCCAAGCGGTATGGCCTGCTTCCCGGGCATGATGCTGTGGAAAGGCACTCCAGTTGGGCGGAGGTGTGTCCGGTCGACGCCCATCTCATCAAGCGTCTTGGCGTACTTGATGTTGAGGCCGCTGCCTCCATCCATCAGCACTTTGGTGAGCCGCTTCGGGCCGACGATCGGGTCGACCACGAGCGGGTATCTTCCTGGGTGCGGGACGCTATCCGGATGGTTGGTCCAGTTGAAGGTTATGGCGGACTCTGACCACCAGAGGAAGGCAGGCATAGCCAGTTTGATCGTATAGACTTCACGGCATGCGACCTTCTGACGGCGTTTGGAGTCATAGGCTGCTGATCCTCCGAAGATCATGATGCACTCATTTGGCATCATAAAGGCGTCATCCTTCTCCTTGGTGTCATCCGCGGTAGGGGTAGGGTCCTTTCCCTGCTCACCCTTGTTGGAGCCTCTAGACAAGAACCACCGCATGAGGCTGCAGTCCTTGAGTGGATGCTTTATCGGAAAGGCGTGGTTCGGGCACGGCCCTAGGAGTAGTTTTTTGAAGTGGTTTGGAGTGCCCTCCGTGGGATTTTTGGCCACCCTTGCGGTCGACAGCGGCCATGAGCAAGTCTTTGCGCCGTTGCTTCTTGTTCTTCCTTTTGGCGGAATGGTTGGAGGTGCCTTCGTCGGTGCCCTCATCCTGCCTTACCTTGCCGTCGGGATGATCGAAGATCGCCCCGACCGCCACTTCTCCCGAGGCGTGGCTGGTGGCGATGTCTAGGAGCTCCTTGGTGGTTTGTGGGCCCTTGCGTCCCATGTTATGAACCAGGGACTCACAGGTAGTCCTAGATAGGAAGGCTCCTATTATGTCGGTATTGGCGATGTTAGGGAGCTCATTGCACTGTCAGGAGAAACACTGGATTTACCCATGGAGGGTTTCACCGGCCTTCTAGCGGCAGTTCTTGAGGTCCCAGGGGTTCCCAGGACGCTTGTATGTTCCCTGGAAGTTCCCCACAAAGATCTCCCTCAGATCCGCCCAATCCTGGATGGCGTTGGACGGTAGGTGTTCCAACCACGCTCGTGCCAAATTAGCGAGGAACAGTGGAAGGTTGCGGATAATGAAGTCATCATTATTCATGCCACCGGCTTGATAGGCAAGCTAATAGTCTTCGAGCCAGAGTCCAGGGTTTGTCTCCCAAGAATACTTAGGAATATTGGTAGGCGGTCGGTACCTTGGCGGGAAAGCAGCATTGAGGATGTGCCGGCCAAAGGCCTGAGGGCCCGGTAGGCTAGGGCTCGGGCTCCGGTCCTCGCCGTTGTCATAGCGTCCGCCGCATTGAGGGTGGTAGCCGTGTTTGGCTCCTTCTCTTGAGTCATCGTAGGCACATCTGCGGGCGTTGAGGGTGTTGCGTGCGTTGCAGTTGTGGGCGAGACGCTGATGCACCGAGATAGCGGTGCACTATGTGCCGCTCGGTGGTGTCTGGTGGACCGATGCATCCCTGGCGGGGCGCGCCGAGGGCATGCGCTGGCTGGTGTTGAGCTCGCATCATCGAGACAACGAGCTCTCCGCTTGCTGTGCCGCCACACGCTCGATCAGCGTGCGAATCTCACGGTGGGCCTAACGATCCTCGCGCGTCGCGGCCTCTAGAAGACCATGGAGCAAGGCCATTGCGGCGGTGATGTTCTGGCTTGCCCAAGGGAAGTGAGGAAGGGTTCCATCATTGATGATGATCCTTTGGTTTACATCATGGGCCGTGGTGCGTGCGCGCCCACCGTCTCTGCGGCGTTCGATCTCACGGTCGATCTTCGTGTATTTCCACACAAGCTCGTGTCCGGCTTCATTGATCTCCAGCTTTTGGGCTCTCAGCTGCTCCATCCTCACGAGAGGTGGGGCCACTGCCTGCCTTTGGTTTTGCCGCCTAGGTTGCCTGCCGGGGTAGCCTCCTCCACGAAGATGCTTTCGACGTGCCCCTTGGGGGTTTCTGCCATGAAGCATTCCTAGGAGGGATGATGTCTCCCCCTGCTGGAGTCAGAGCCAGAGGATGACCCCAGCTCGTCTGTGAGGAGGTTGTGGAGAGACTCCATGATGTGTTCGATCACCCCCATGAACTCGTTGTTCATGGGGGGCTAAACCATGCGTTGTGCCACAAGGTGGCTAACGGTCGCCGTAGTGTTGCGGAGACCGAATAGAATGCTATCGGGGCGCTCCGTACGTGGTGTTCTAGAGAGAGGGATCCTCCTCTAGAAGACTACACCATGTCGTTGTCATTGGAAAGGGTGAGGCGACGCTGGTCCTCCCTAGACTGCCGGGGCCCGAGGGAGACGCCGAGCAAGCGCCCAAACCTCTCATGGTTGAGGCCGATGGAGGGGAGAGATTGGATGGCAGCGTGAGCCAAAGCCAACTCTCCTCCCACCGTAACGATGAAGTCTAGGCTCCCGAAGTGCATGTGTGCGCCTGGGGCCCAGCTGATGTCGTGGTTAGCCATCCGTGGCCTATTTGTGGAACACGCAAAGGCCCCTACCTGGTGTGCCAACTGTTGGTGTTTCGAATAAACACCAACTAGTAAATTTGTATTTGTTGTGCGTTAGGCCCGGATGGTGCGCTAAAGGACACAAGATTTATACTGGTTTGGACTGAATGTCCCTACGTCTAGTCTACTGCTGTTGCTCGTGTTGTTTGCACCGAAAATGGTTTGTAGTAGGGGGTACAAACGATCGAGAGAGGGACTGGTCCCAAGTCTCTGATGGAATGGTTGAAAGGACGCCGAGAGCTTAGTCGCTGCTCAACTGTGCGTGATGTGTGTTGTCGAATTGTGTCGATCGGTCTCTCTGTGAGTTGATCCGTCCCTCTAGCGGGGTGTCCTACCCTCCCTTTTATAGACCAAGGGGGAGCAGGGGTTACATGTCGAAGAAAGGAGAAAAATCAGAGGCCAAGAAGCCCCTCCGAAGGCGCTGGGTCTTCCTTTTCCTCTGAGCTAGCCTCGCTGACATGGCCAGCCGGTGTCAGGGATTGGCAGGTTCGTCGAGCGCCTGTGTGCTAACGACGCCACACCCTTACTTGATCAGCAAGTGGTCACATCCCATCCCGCCCCCCGCGGGCGGCGTGTCGGACAGGGGTGTTGACCTGCAGCCCTGTGGGGAGCATACGGCGCGGAGACTGCACGTTCATCACTATAGAGGACGCGAGTCTCTTCTTGGACAGTAGTGGTTGTCGTATGTTTATGTCAGGTTCTGCGCCGAGGGCTGAAGGCGGCGCCTACAACACTGTAGGGCAAAAGCTGGCACCTACAACACTATTCGGACTCTGCCATGCCTGAAAGGGTCTAAAGCGCCCGTCCCATCGTACCCAAATGGTACTTTCCTACAGCAGTGTAGGGCATGGTCCTTGGTACTGTGTTTGACTCGAATGCCCTGTCGTACCCTATGCTCATCATTATGAAGGAGCAGGGTGCAGTTGTCGGGCGAGGCGGAGTCTGCCCTCGGCCGTCGGGCAAGGCGGAGCCTGCCCTCAGCCGTCGGGTGAGGTGGAACCTGCCCTCGGACATTGGGCGGGGCGGAGCCTGCCCTCAGCCATCGGGCGAGGCGGAGTCCAGCCCTCGGACGTCAGGCGGGGCGGAGCCTGCCCTCAGCCGTCGGGCGAGGCGAAGCCTGCCCTCGGACATCGGGCGAGGCGGAGTCCAGCCCTCGGGGGTCAGGCCTGGCAGAGCCTGCCTTCAGTCCTCCGAGCAAGAAGTGTAGCTGCGTCCTTGTCTATTCGGGAGCATCAACGCTTGATGGTTATTAGTTCCACCTTATCGGGTACCCCAGTATTAGGTCCCCGACAACTATTGAGCTGGCACTCGGATGGGCAGACAGTTGATGATTATATACGGAAACCAGCAGATGGTATTCAGTAGTGGGTCATTGATTTCAAGCATAAATCTTTTGCTGATGAGCCAAGGAATCTTTGGTTTGCACTGAGCACAGATGGCATGAACCCATTTGGTAACATGAGTAGCTCACATAGTGTCTGGCCTGTGCTGTTAACTATCTACAACCTTCCACCCTGGCTATGTAACAAGAGGAGGTACATGATGATGTCAGTTTTGATCTCTGATCTGCATCAACCAGGTGTTAACATCGACGTGTTTCTAAGGCCGCTTATTGATGATTTCAAAAAACTTTGGAAAGATGAGGGTATCTGAAGCGCTCCCGGTTATCCGGGAACTCAAATGTGACGCAAATACTAGCCCCAGGAGGCTAGTACGCATATTTATTACATCAGATAGTCTCAAAGTAGTAGTTTGAACAAGAGCGGGTGCTTAAACCACGCCAAAATAAAGATACAAGTGGATCCAAATATCCACATAAACCTACAAACTAGTATCTGGTGATCCCATTCCACAGGCTAAGCTAGGTGCAGACACGGCCTTACTCAAACGCAGCTTCAGGGTTGAAGTCCGGGTGCTCCTCTGTACAACAAAGCAAGGGTGAGTACAAAAGTACTCAGCAAATCCAACCTTACACTACGGAGTGGGATAACAATACATGCATATGGATAAATCAAGGATAAGGCTTTGATTTTATTTGCATAAAGCTATCTTTTTGAGACATGCAGGGTTTCAGTTTATAAATACCTTCTTGCAAAAATACATATTTTGTCCATATATAAGAGTATTTCTGAAAGGGGTTAAGTGCTGCTGAACAGTCTGTTCCCACAACACATGGCGTATTTCTGAAAGGGTTTTGTCATAATTTTAAGTGTTGCTGAACACTCTGTTACCACAATACATGGTAGACAACCATTTATTTCCAAAATCACACACGCTCATGTTTCCACTGATCCCAACCCATCTAGTTTTTCAAACCAAACCATAACTCGTCCGAGACCGTGGACACGGCTATCTAGATAGATTTTACACTCTGTAGAGGTTGTACACTTTCACCGCAAGTAGGATACCGTAGCTTAACACCGTCGGGTAAGCACAGATCCATCAGAGCCATTACCCTCCTTAGCTAAGTATTGGTGCTCACCATAGGGACACTAAGGCCACATAATACAAATTCAATAATTACAGAGCTCATTATATTTCATACAATTCCTCATACATCTCTTAGTGTCCCGTTGCACACCTGCTTGCAGGTGATTGCCATACCAGCTAGGGGGATTTAGACTAAGCCTTGCCACATACAAGGTCGAGTGGTTGTACGGTAAAAATGAGTTAGGCAAGATGAATCATCAACTCAGTCCTTAATCAAGACAAGGCGGATATCTTCATGCTTAACCAGAAAAGGTACAAGCCACAACAGCATGGTATCCCACAAAAGTAACACCGATCCGCCTCATCTCTAGGGTAATCACCATTTCTAATTTGTTCATTAACCCTTTTACAATACCCACAACTTATCCTTACAACTCACACAGTTTTCATTTAAAATCATTGTTTTTGAGAAATCATAGTGATGAGTATCCATGATGGGTAACGAAGTCCTAAGCATACTAAATAACAATATTTTGTCGTAACATAATTTTAATCCTTAGATTTGAGCAGGTGATTAAGTCAAACAATTCAAGGGTGGCCATTTAAATGGGTTTAGCTAAGTAGCGAAAATAATTCATACGTATAATCGTACATGCAATATTTAAAATGGCTTCTACGGGTTATGTTTAAAAATAGGATTGGACTTGCCTCCGTCGTCTCCCTCGGCAAACTCCTGCTGGTAGTTCTGGTCCTCAGGGTCGAAACTCACGGTACTAGCCTCCAACGTCCTCGTTCTCCAGCTCTTTCACTCCATCTGCTAGAACGTGTAAACAACCACAATCAAAAACTACACTTACTCAAATGAGCTCTAAAATGATAAAATTTGTACGGGGGATAGAGTTTGATTTTAAATGGTTTTATGAAGAAGAATTGATGGAATCAAACGTCATATGCGGGAGATATTAGCTGTGCAAGGTGGACTGCTAATAAATCTCGAAAATAAAATCACATGATTAGGGGATGGCTTAGGGGCTAATCCATCACATGAAATGACGATGGCATTAGTATTTTGGAGTTGCCGTAGTGGACTCTTCTGGGCTCCAGCGTATTGACTGGAGCAGAGGGGGAATGAGACAGAGCAGTGGAGCCGGACGGCTCGGCGAGCTCGGTGTGGTGGACGGGAGCAGCTCGGCGTCGCCCTTTTATAGGCAGGAGAAGCGGGGCTAAGGACGTCTGGCGTGCGCGACACGCTACGGCAGAGGCAGCGCGACGTGCGCTAAATATTTTGCAGAACGATTAGCAGGCGGAGTAAAAGAGCGAGTGATTGGAACGGCAAGAGAGGACAACGACGTGTTGCGAGGTTTGTGGCTAATTAGCTTGCTTAAGGGTAACAAAGCGCTGCTTGTGCACGACATGCTGCTTGGGCGAACAGTGTTTTCTGCGGTGAACAGTGTTTTCTGCGTGCCACGGGACCTGCTCTAAGGCATTTCAGCGGGGTACAGGTCTATGAGCAAGCCCTAAAGGATACCACACCTACAGTGACTCGGAGAGCACTGTCCTTGGAAAGTGAACGCGCAATGCAAAGGTGCCGATAAGAAGAGGTGGAAGAAAATGTCAATCCTATAGGAGCTACCTTATTGGAGAGACTTAGCGGTCCGCCACAGCATCGATCTTATGCACGTGAAAAAGAATGTTTGTGGGAGTTTGCTTGGGACACTCATGAATGACAAATGGAAAACCAAGGACCATGCAAAAGCACGAGCCGACCTTGAGGCATTGGACATAAGGCACGAGCCCTATCCTGACAGTACCAGTGCCCAGCCACCTTTATCTGCCATAAACCTAACCCGACAAGAGAAGCAGGAATTGTGCGACTTCTTTCGTAGTGTTAAAGTTTCCTCTAGATACGCAGCCAACATCTGAAAACTTGTGCCGGCAAGAGAAAACAAAATGCTGCCCATGAAGGCTCATGATTGCGATTGTAACCCCTCTGGTGTTTTAACCTAGCATTAAAACTTGACATGTCATCATATGCATTGCAAAGCATTCATAAAGTAGAAAAAAATTTGAATGCATTCACTAAATAAGCTTTATTTCATAGTTGTTATTTTATGTGATGTAATGTGATTCAAAACTCTGAATGAAAATCATTACCACAAGGGTCAAATTTCATGTGATCATGTGAGACCATATGTCATTTGACTCAAATAACCCTAATGGGCCATGTTACTGGTCAAAAAAATCAAAGTTAAGTGAAAAGGTGAACAAATCAAATTCAAATTATAAAAGTCCTTTTTGGCCCTTTTGTCTATTTCAAAATCCATTTGGAATTTGGGGGTGTGACAAAAAGCAAAGTTGAAGCTTATTTTATAAGGATCAACTTCGGTATACAAAGTTTTTAAAGTTTACATATAAAATTTGGAGTAATTTTGAAATGATTCAAATGCTCAAATGCACCCCAAATTCAAATTTAAAAATGGAGACAGAATTTGAAAATGTTCACTTAAGCAAAGTTGTAGAGTTTGAAAAGTTGAGAAACTTTCATTTTTGGAGATTTTCATCTTCTTTAGAAAATTTGGGAGTAATTTGTAAAATGAACTCAGTGGCAATTCTGTAATTTTGGGTGAACAGTACACGGTCACCGCCCCACCGTCGGCGTCCTTTCTCTGGCCTTCCAGGCGCGCCCGTGGCCGCCCTTGGCTTCGTGCTGGCACGAGCGGCTCACTGCGTGTCACTCCCTCACTCATCTGGCCGCGCTATAAAGCCCCGATGACGTTATCTGCTTTTCTTCCTCTCCTCTGTTTTCCGACGCCGCCGCCTTAGCTCCGGCGATCTTCCCTCGCCTCCTCAGCGCAAGATAGCCCCGGAAAAGCAGTGTCTCAGTTTCGCCTGCTCCTTGCGCCTCCAACCGACCTGTTGCTACCACTTGATTTCGCCGAGAACTCGCTGTCTACGTTCTTCTTCCTCGTGGCCGGTGACCTCGACCGAAACTCCATTTCACCGTCGCCAGCATCATCCGGTGAGCTGTTGCCCTTGCTTGTTGTCTCTACAGCTTCGTCTCGATGTTGTAATGCTTAATCCACTCTTGTTTGGTCGTTTTGCCCATTGCAGTCGCCGGAACGCCATCGTCGACGAGGTCCGCTCCGCCGTGATCACTGTCACCATCGAAACGCGTCACCATAGCTTCTTCGGTCTCGCTCGTTGCTTCAACACGTCTGGGGTGAGTCCCTGATGCTTCCTAGACTCTTTGTTTCACCGTTACCGGCCTTGTTTCACCGGCGTAACGCTACCGTGCCACCGCGTCCGCCATTGCCGGCGTCAGTCTTGTTTCGTGTCATAATCAACCTTCGAAATGCCACAGATCGATGCGCCTAGTCTTTGTGAGCGTTTTGGTACTTTGGCCGTCGCCGTTGAGCTCACCGTCGACGAGTTAGCGTCGGTCAGCGCCGTCGTCGTCGCGGTCAAAGCCGGAGGTTAGGGATGACAAGTGGGTCCCGTGCGTCAGCGACTGTATAGTTCAAATGGATGAATAGTGTCTGTTTTTGTTATTTTTGTGTAGATTTATTTAGAGCTCCAAAAATTATAAAAATTTTTGTGTGACCTCTCTGTGATGAATACTATTTAGGAAAAATATGAAACTTGAAATTTGAATAAATTTTTAATGTTTAAAAATTCAGTCCATTAATTGATAAATGCAATTTCCATAATTTTTGTAGGCCACTGTATAACTCGAAAAATTATGAAATTTATTTTGGTACACTAATTTGTCATAAGGAAGCTTGCATAAAATTTTGAGCTTAATTGAACAAAGTTGATTTTATACCTAATTTAGGCTTAATTATTTAATTAATTATTTACTTAGTTAATGCTTAATCATTTAGGGTTTGTTTGACTTTGGAATTGATTGTTGACCTTAGGTTAGTAACATATGATGATCCTTGACACCTTAATTAGTTATTTGATCTCATACCTAACTTATAATTAGTAAATCTTAATGACATTTCATGTGATAACAAAAGTCATTAGTAAGTAACTTGTGGAAACCCTAGATGTTAGTATCAATTGGTTTTGTTGGTTTGCAACTGTACCATGAAGGAAAGTTGTATTCAAGGTGTTATTACATTTCGTGCACCATGAAAGCATCATGTTTACATTATCATCATGTTGAAGCATATGTTATTATTTCATGTAGAATCCGAGAGTGAAACGATTCTAGTTGAGCAAGTTGTGGAAGAATCCCCGATTGTCACGGGATTCGATAATTGTGGTACTGATCCGGAACTCGAGATCGTCAACGAAGGCAAGCTCCAGTTTATGCATTAAACCATTACCTTGTTTACTTTGAAAAGTTTATCACCTATGTTACTTATTGCATTAAGTTGATTTATTCAAATGTTACCTACTTGATGCATTGCCTACCTTGTTAATTGTTTACCATCCTTGAAGATGATTCCATTTACAAAGGCATAGAATGCTTAGTATGCTTTATGGTAGGCTTTCAAAGTAAAAGTTTTGATACAATCAAAGATGGCATACTGGCCAAAGAAAGAAAGAAGATAGAATGAACTAGAGACTAGTCGGTGACTTATCTTGAATGTTGGGTAATGTTGCCGGCTATGTCGCTTAAAGGCCACTCATTGTGGATCTTCTGAACGAGACACTTTGTAGTACTGGTCACATACTCCGGTAAGCCTACTTCGGCTAATCCGATACTAAGACAAATGCCCACGCACTAGCAGTGGAGAGATGGCGGGAGTAGCGTGTACCCTCGTGGCTGGAATGTGGCCGGATTTGAGGTGTGATGTGCTCTCGGGTGGCGTGGAGACGACTTAGTATAGGAGGATCTGGTAGCGGGGTTGATATATGTAAGATTAAGTTCTACATATGTCGTGTGATAAGGAATCCCCAGCTGGGACTTGAAACAATTCGAATTGCCGGTGCTCCACGGATATGGAGACTCGATTCATTACAGAAGCAATGCAGGACTGGTGAATTACTAAAACATGAGAAAAGAATGGAATGAGAAGGATTGGAACATGGGATATGAACACTTAGTTTGAGATAATGAACTAAAAAGACTTAGGGGTAAAACATGAAAATAGGATCAAGAATAGAAAGCTTTTGGCAAAGAACTTTTGAATCTTGCTACATCCTTACCTTGACACAATACCTGCATCCCTAAGACCTTCGCCCCTTTTTCATCGGGTCAGTCTTGTTGAGTACTTTTGTACTTAGGGTTTGTTAACCCTGGTTGCAGGTGAGTCGCATGCGCAGGCTTGTTTTGGTCCCTTCTACATGTCAGTGTTTGAAGTCGATGACGATGAGGAATGATGAATGGCCTTTGGACAAGGCACTAGTTTGTGTGAAATAAATAATGTTAATGTAATATTATCCCGCTTCTATGGTTGTATGACACTAATGGTTTTGTAAGTTTGAAACAACTAGTTTGTAATATTAAAACATAAGTCTTCCGCTTTACAATCTTCGGTATGTATATTGAAAACTGTTGTAATCTGCAATGTCTGTGATTGGGATCCTGTTTGAAAAAGATTCGTGGATGATTCGGGTTTCCCGAGGACAACCAACAGACCTGTTAAGTTGTTGGGAACTCGTGTACGCTATCAAAGGTCTGTTGAGACAACAATAGATGCACGTGGGCCCGATTTCTTAGGAGGTTCTGCCACAGCTGGTATCAGAGCAGGTCCTATCTAAGATCATTGTAGGTTACTTTTGAAAACCTTCAAATTGATTTGGATCAAAGAAATTAAACTTGATATTTTAAGGTTCAAATTTCTTTCTTCTTCCCTCTGATCTAGCCTCAATCCTATCTTATTTGAATGTTTGTGGTGGATAATATGATTAGGTTTGTCCTATATATTAAAAATATAGTACTTTTGATTGTATAAATCTTTTGTACTCGGATTTGTAAGATTGATTCATGCATCATGCTTGAGCACCTTGCATAATAATTCCCCTTAAAAGTGGTTGGGTAAGTAATGTCAATCCCATTCTTGCTAACCTCCATTATCCTCAAGCTATCCTTATAGTCCTACCCTAAATTCTACAGGCTATGGCAAAGACCAAGATAACCACACGCAAGTCCACTGGACCTCACGGAGTCCCTCGTCACCAGTTGGCACCGTGTAACCGTGAGCTTGGTGAAGGAAGTTCCAAGACCCTAGGAGATGAAGGATCTTCAAGCAATCCCACCAACATCGAGAAACTTACCAAGGAGCTCAACACTCTTCGTTGAGCTCATGCCAAAGATCAAGAGAAGCTGGCGGAAATGGAAAGGGCCATCACCATGACCATGGAGCTACGGAATGAAGCCTGAACATGAGAGGATGCGGCCAACGAACGCATCCATGAGTTGGAGTTCTATGTAGAAGACCTGGAGATGGACAATGCCATTCTTCATGAGAATGTCCACATAATGTACGCTCAACTTCATCCTCCTCATGGGGATTGTGAAGTTACAGATGAAGAAATGATTGTAGATCCAGGAGAAGTCGAGAATGAAGAAGAGGAGGAGGATCCTGATGAGTTAGTGTACTTCTCAGATGAAGATGAGGTTTCGTCCGATATGGACACGGACGCTGATGACTAAGAGCTTGGAGTAGAAATAGTTCTTTTACTGCTTTTCTAGTAAACTAGGGTTGTCTTGTGGGATACAAGACATGTAATATAAATAAGCAACCCTTTGTAGCATGAAACCTTTTAACTACTTTCAATAAAATAATAATGTAAATAAACGTGTCTCTCTAACAGATGCCTTGTCATAACACCCGAACTGGTGCAAGTACCTCGCAAGACAATGATGATTTCCCAAATCCTCCACCAATGCCTCTGACTATGGTAGATGCCATAACTGCCCTCGTCTATGCAACGGCAGAGAATGCTAGGTTGTTAAGGGAAATGGCTCAAAATCAACAGGCACCACACCTTAATCATGGCCGCCGTAATAATGGAAATGACGAGTCAACCTATATTGATTTTATTGACACCCGTCCGCCTGTGTTCTCTAAGGCAAAAGAGCCTTTAGAAGCTGACGATTGGCTCCGGACAATGGAGCAAAAGTTTGCGCTGATTCGCTGTACCGAGATTCAGAAACCAAGGTTTGCGGCACAGCAACTTCGAGGAGCTGCTGGTGCCTGGTGGGCAAATTTGGTAGCTGTACAGCCCGCTGGTCACCAAATCACCTGGATGGAGTTTAAGGATGCCTTCAGGGCACACTATATTCCAGATGGTGTGATGACCATGAAGTTAGAAGAGTTCCTGGCTCTTAAGCAAGGGGAGCACCCGGTGATGCACTATGTTGGGCATTTCAATCACCTGTCACAGTATGCTATAGAGTATGTGAATACTGACAGGAAGAAGAAGAATCATTTCATGAGAGGCCTGAACACCAAACTTCAGACCATGATGGCAACTTGTGGCAATGCAACTTATCATGAGACAGTCAACATTGCTAGCGCTTCAGAGGAGAATTACCGCCGACACAAGGAGGCGAAGAAAAAGAGAGCATTTGCTTCCGGATCGTCAAGTGGAAAGCGTCAAAAGATTGTCTACCATCCTCAGAATCATGGCCGTGCGCCATTCCGCCCACAACAAAGCCAAAGCAGGCAGCAAATCTTTATTCGCCCTGCAACTAATACACCTTATCCTCATCAAGCACCGCAACAGCAAAATAATACAAATAATGCAAACCGCACTGCTACTCCCTAGAATCACAATTATCCATGTTATAATTGTGGTAAACCCGGACACTTTTCCCGAGAATGTCTGTATCCCAGGAAGAGTAATCCTAATGCACCTAAAGCCCCTGTTACTCAAGCTCAGAATCAGTACAAGGGCAATGCTCAGAACAGTCAGAAAGGTCAGGTTGAGAAGAAAACTGGAAGGGTCTTTTATACTCAGGTGGAATCTATTCCAGAAGGAGAACCAGTAATGATTGGTATGTTTCCCGTTGCTAAGCACCCTGCAATTACCTTATTTGATTCCGGTGCATCCCATACATTCATCAATCGTATATTTGTTGTGAAGCATGGGATAACTATTGGGCAGACAAAAGAACCATATCATATACAGTCGCCCGGGAGATGACTCTGTACAAGGGAGATAGTTCAGCATGTACCTATTGATTTGGGAGGACATGAGTTCCCTACCAACATGCTGATATTAAAGGATCAAGATATAGATGTGATCCTTGGTATGAACTGGTTAACTCAACACGGGGCTGTCATAGATGTCCTGCGTAGAACCATAAGGGTAAATGTACCTGGCAGCAAAACCCAACTTCTCATCGAACTCTCCTTTCCTAAGAGTACAGTTGGAACAGTCTGTGCAACTACTATTGAAGAAGCCGAGAACATTCCTATGGTATGTGAATTTATGGATGTTTTTCCCGATGATCTGCATGGTCTACCACCAGACCGAGATGTGGAGTTTAGAATTGACCTGAAACTAGGAACGGCACCTGTGTCCAGAAGAGCATATAGGATGCCACCAAAAGAACTAGCAGAATTAAAAATGCAACTACAAGAGTTGTTAGACAAGGGTTTCATTCAACCTAGTTCATCACCTCAGGGATGCCCTGCTATCTTCGTGAAGAAGAAGGACCAAACATTAAGGTTATGTGTTGACTATCGGCCGTTAAATGAAGTCACCATAAAGAACAAATACCCCTTACCCCGAATTGATTTGCTATTTGATCAACTTGCGGGAGCTAAGGTGTTCTTGAAGATAGACTTGAGATCAGGCTATCACCAGATTAAGATCAGATGAGAAGATGTGGCGAAGACAATGTTTACTACCTGATATGGTCTATATGAGTATTTAGTCATGTCTTTTGGGCTGACCAATGCCCTGGCTCATTTCATGTACCTGATGAACTCAGTTTTCATGCCCGAGTTGGATAAGTTTGTAGTGGTATTCATTGATGACATTCTTATCTATTCTCAGAGAAAAGAAGAACATGCAGAATATCTCCGCATTGTTCTACAACGATTAAGAGACCACAATTTATATGCCAAATTCAGCAAATGTGCATTCTGGTTAGAGGAAGTACAATTTCTTGGTCATGTGTTATCTTTTGAAGGTATAGCTGTTGATCCACGCAAGGTAGAAGATGTCCTTAACTGGAGAGCACCTACCACTGTTCATCAAGTTCATAGTTTTCTGGGGTTGGCAGGTTACTATCGTCGGTTCATCCCTGACTTCTCCAGAATTGCGAAGCCAATTACTGGACTGCTGAAAAATCAAACTAAGTTTGTATGGTCAACAGAATGTGAGAAGGCCTTTCAAACATTAAAGAAGTTGCTGACAACTGCACCAGTATTAGCACAACCGGATATCGAGAGGCCGTTTGATATCTATTGTGATGCGTCTGGAATTGGTATTGGCTATGTTCTTATGCAAGAAGGCAGAGTCATAGCATATGCTTCCAGACAACTCAAGAAGCATGAAGAACATTATCCCACCCATGATCTTGAATTAGCCGTTGTTGTTCATGCACTCAAGGTTTGGCGACATTATTTATTGGGCAATATCTGTCATATCTATACAGATCATAAAAGTTTGAAATATATCTTCACTCAGTCAGAGCTAAATATGAGGCAAAGAAGATGGTTAGAACTTATCAAAGATTATGACTTAGAAGTGCATTATCATCCGGGCAAGGCTAATGTGGTTGCCGATGCCCTGAGTCGCAAGAGTCATTGCCATTGTCTGACTGTGAAACTTATGCAACGAACATTGTGTCAAGAGATGGAGCATCTGAATTTACAAATCAGAGAACAAGGTTCCCTATCCAATATTGCAGTTGAGTCCACTATCAAAGATCAGATCATTGCTGCTCAATAGAAAAGTAAGGGTATAGCCCATATCAAAGATAAAGTCAAATCTGGAAAACCAACATGTTTCAATATTGATCAATCCAATGTCATATGGTTCAAAGATAGATTGGTAGTACCCAAAAGTCCGGAGCTGCGAAAGCAGATTCTTGATGAAGCTCATTCTACAAGATACTCCATTCATCCGGGTAGCAACAAAATGTATCATGATCTGAGAACGAGATATTGGTGGACCAAAATGAAAATAGAAATAGCTCAATATGTGGCCAAATGTGATACTTGTGAGAGAGTCAAAGCGGTTCACCTGAAGACTGCAGGTCCATTACATTCATTGCCAGTTCCATCTTGGAAGTGGGAAGATATCTGTATAGACTTCATCGTGGGGTTGCCTAGGACATCTGCAGGCTACAATTCAATATGGGTTATTGTTGATCGCCTAACCAAGATAGCTCATTTCTTACCAGTCAGAGATAAATATCGAGCAAAATAGTATGCAAAGCTTTATCTTGATAGAATCTTCAGTCTGCATGGGGCACCCAAGACCATCGTCTCTGACAGAGGGTCGTTGTTCGTATCCAAGTTTTGGAAAAGTTTACATGAGTCTTTGGGAACCAAACTTATCCACAGTTCTGCTTATCATCCGCAAATAGATGGACAGACTGAGAGGGTAAATCAAATTCTTGAAGATATGTTGAGAGCATGTGTTCTTTCCTATGGTGCTATATGGGATGAATGCCTTCCCTTAACTGAATTCTCATATAACAATAGCTATCAAGAGAGTATTAAAATGGCACCATTTGAAGCATTGTATGGCCGTAGATGCCAGACACCTTTAAATTGGTCAGAAGCTGGAGAACATTGGTTCTTTGGACCGGATGTGGTCAAGGAAGCTAAAGAGAAAGTTAAACTCATATAAGCTAATATGAAGGTAGCTCAATCCCGACAGAAAAGCTATGCTGATAAGAGGAGACGACCGCTAAAATTTATAGTGGGAGATCATGTCTACCTCAAGGTATCGCCGATGAAAGGAGTTCATCGTTTTGGGATTTGGGGAAAGTTGGCGCCCCGTTATGTTGGTCCTTTTCAAATCCAACAACGATGTGGACCAGTCGCCTATCACGTCAAGCTACCAGATCACATGTCATCTGTGCATGATATCTTCCATGTATCCCAGTTGAAGAAGTGTCTTCAAGTACCTGACCAGGTGATCGACTTAGTTGATGTAGAACTAGCACCTAACTTGACTTATGCCAAGTACCCCATTAGATTCTTAGATCAGAAAGATCAAGTCACTCGAACACGTACAATCAAGTTCTACAAAGTACAATGGAACCAACACACTGAAGAAGAAGCTACTTGGGAGTCCGAGGATTACTTAGAAGAAAACTTTCCTGACTTCTTTGCTTCTCTCTAGTTGTAATACCTTGTCTATGTTGTAACTTGTCTCTTTTGTTAAAAGAATGAAAACCCCCTCACTAGTCTTTTGAATAAAGTTATGATGTGTTAGCTTGACACATTTCCTTTTCCATTACTTAATCCTAAGTTTTAAATCTCGGGATGAGATTTCTTTAAGGGGGAAGGGTTGTAACACCTCTGGTGTTTTAACCTAGCATTAAAACTTGACATGTCATCATATGCATTGCAAAGCATTCATAAAGTAGAAAAAAATTTGAATGCATTCACTAAATATGCTTTATTTCATAGTTGTTATTTTATGTGATGTAATGTGATTCAAAACTCTGAATGAAAATCATTACCACAAGGGTCAAATTTCATGTGATCATGTGAGACCATGTGTCATTTGACTCAAATAACCCTAATGGGCCATGTTACTGGTCAAAAAAATCAAAGTTAAGTGAAAAGGTGAACAAATCAAATTCAAATTATAAAAGTCCTTTTTGCCCCTTTTGTCTATTTCAAAATCCATTTGGAATTTGGGGGTGTGACAAAAAGCAAAGTTGAAGCTTATTTTATAAGGATCAACTTTGGTATACAAAGTTTTTAAAGTTTACATATAAAATTTGGAGTAATTTTGAAATGATTCAAATGCTCAAATGCACCCCAAATTCAAATTTAAAAATGGAGACAGAATTTGAAAATGTTCACTTAAGCAAAGTTGTAGAGTTTGAAAGGTTGAGCAACTTTCATTTTTGGAGATTTTCAACTTCTTTAGAAAATTTGGGAGTAATTTGTAAAATGAACTCAGTGGCAATTCTGTAATTTTGGGTGAACAGTACACGGTCACCGCCCCACCGCCGGCGTCCTTTCTCCGGCCTTCTAGGCGCGCCCGTGGCCGCCCTCGGCTTCGTGCTGGCATGAGCGGCTCACTACGTGTCACTCCCTCACTCATCTGGCCACGCTATAAAGCCCCGACGACGTTATCTGCTTTTCTTCCTCTCCTCTGTTTTCCGACGCCGCCGCCTCAGCTCCGATGATCTCCCCTCGCCTCCTCAGCGCAAGATAGCCCTGGAAAAGCAGTGTCTCATTTTCGCCTGCTCCTTGCGCCTCCAACCGACCCGTTGCTACCACTTGATTTCGCTGAGAACTCGCTGTCTACGTTCTTCTTCCTCGCGGCCGGCGACCTCGACCGAAACTTCGTTTCACCATGGCCAGCATCATCCGGTGAGCTGTTGCCCTTGCTTGTTGTCTCTATAGCTTTGTCTCGATGCTGTAGTGCTTAATCCACTCTTGTTTGGTCATTTTTCCCACTGCAGTCACCGGAACACCGTCGTCGACGAGGTCCGCTCCGCTGTGATCACTGTCACCATCGAAACGCGTCACCATAGCTTCTTCGGTCTCGCTCGTTGCTTCAACACGTCCGGGGTGAGTCCCTGATGCTTCCTGTACTCTTTGTTTCACCGTTACCGGCCTTGTTTCGCCGGTGTAACGCTATCGTACCACCGCGTCCGCCATGCCCGGCGTTAGTCTTGTTCCGTGTCATAATCAACCTCCGAAATGCCACATATCGATGCGCCTAGTCTTTGTGAGCGTTTTGGTACTTTGGTCGTCACCGTTGAGCTCACCGTCGACGAGTTAGCATCGGTCAGCGCCGCCATCGTCGCGGTCAAAGCCAGAGGTTAGGGATGACATGTGGGTCCCGTGCGTCAGCGACTGTATAGTTCAACTGGAATTTTTCTATTTTCAGAAATGGATGAATAGTGTCTGTTTTTGTTATTTTTGTGTAGATTTATTTAGAGCTCCAAAAATTATGAAAATTTTTGTGTGACCTCTGTGTGATGAATACTATTTAGGAAAAATATGAAACTTGAAATTTGAATAAATTTTGAATGTTTAAAAATTCAGTCAATTAATTGATAAATGCAATTAATTGAACAAAGTTGATTTTATACCTAATTTAGGCTTAATTATTTAATTAATTATTTACTTAGTTAATGCTTAATCATTTAGGGTTTGTTTGACTTTGGAATTGATTGTTGACCTTAGGTCAGTAACATATGATGATCCTTGACACCTTAATTAGTTATTTGAGCTCATACCTAACTTATAATTAGTAAATCTTAATGACATTTCATGTGATAACAAAAGTCATTAGTAAGTAACTTGTCGAAACCCTAGATGTTAGTATCAATTGGTTTTGTTGGTTTGCAACTGTACCGTGAAGGAAAGTTGTATTCAAGGTGTTATTACATTTCGTGCACCATGAAAGCATCATGTTTACATTATCATCATGTTGAAGCATATGTTATTATTTCGTGTAGAATCCGAGAGTGAAACGATTCTAGTTGAGCAAGTTGTGGAAGAATCCCCGGTTGTCTTGGGATTCGATAATTGTGGTACTGATCCGGAACTCGAGATCGTCAACGAAGGCAAGCCCCGGTTTATGCATTAAACCATTACCTTGTTTACTTTGAAAAGTTTATCACCTATGTTACTTATTGCATTAAGTTGATTTATTCAAATGTTACCTACTTGATGCATTGCCTACCTTGTTAATTGTTTACCATCCTTGAAGATGATTCCATTTACAAAGGCGTAGAATGCTTAGTATGCTTTATGGTAGGCTTTCAAAGTAAAAGTTTTGATACAATCAAAGATGGCATACTGGCCAAAGAAAGAAAGAAGATAGAATGAACTAGAGACTAGTCGGGTGACTTATCTTGAATGTTGGGTAATGTTGCCGACTATGTCGCTTAAAGGCCACTCATTGTGGATCTTCTAAACGAGACACTTTGTAGTACTAGTCACATACTCCGGTAAGCCTACTTTGGCTAATCCGATACTAAGACGAATGCCCACGCACTAGGAGTGGAGAGATGGCGGGAGTAGCGTGTACCCTCGTGGCTGGAATGTGGCCGGATTTGAGGTGTGCTGTGCTCTTGGGTGGCGTGGAGATGGCTTAGTATAGGAGGATCCGGTAGGGAGGTTGATATATGCAAGATTAAGTTCTACATATGTCGTGTGATAAGGAATCCCCAGGTAGGACTTGAAACAATTCGAATTACCGGTGCTCTGCGGATATGGAGACTTGATTCATTATAGAAGCAATGCAGGACTGGTGAATTACTAAAACATGAGAAAAGAATGGAATGAGAAGGATTGGAACATGGGATATGAACACTTAGTTTGAGATAATGAACTAAAAAGACTTAGGGGTAAAACTTGAAAATAGGATCAAGAATAGAAAGCTTTTGGCAAAGAACTTTTGAATCTTGCTACATCCTTACCTTGACCCAATACATGCATCCCTAAGACCTTCGCCCCTTTTTCGTCAGGTCAGTCTTGTTGAGTACTTTTGTACTCAGGGTTTGTTAACCCTTGTTGCAAGTGAGTCGCATGCATAGGCTTGTTTTGGTCCCTGCTGCATGTCAGTGTTTAAAGTCGATGACGATGAGGAATGATGAATGGCCTTTGGACAAGGCACTAGTTTGTGTGAAATAAATAATGTTAATGTAATATTATCCCGCTTCTATGGTTGTATGACACTTATGGTTTTGTAAGTTTGAAACAACTGGTTTGTAATATTAAAACATAAGTCTTCCGCTTTACAATCTTTGGTATGTATATCGAAAACTATTGTAATCTGCAATGTCTGTGATTGGGATCCTGTTTGAAAAAGATTCATGGATGATTCGGGTTTCCCGAGGACACCCGACAGACCTGTTAAGTTGTTGGGAACTCGTGTACGCTATCAAAGGTCTGTTGAGACAACGATAGATGCATGTGGGCCCAATTTCTTAGGAGGTTCTGCCACAGCGATGTCATGCCCACAACAATGCTTGCAGTTGGTATCCGAAACATATTTTCAGAAAAAAAAAACACGAATGGCAATCATGAGCCTCTGCTTCATCTTTAATTCAATCTCTCAGAAGGTACTTGATGAACAATCACTGGACAATCTTGAAAAGAACATGTGTGAGACGTTGTGTCTTCTCGAGGCTTACTTCCCGCCGACTTTCTGACATATCCGTTCATTTCATTGTACATTTGGTTAAGGAGATCAGGTATCTTGGACCGATGTTCCTCCACCACATGTATTCGTATGAGAGATTTATGAGTACTCTGAATAGGTATGCCAAGAGTCAAGTTCATCCTGAGGGAAGCACGGCGCAGTGCTATTCTATCGAGGAGGTGGTCGACTGGTGCCACTGTTACATTGACCCCACTAATCCAATCTGGATCTCCAAGTCTCGCCATGAGGGAAGGCTAGGGGGAGAGGGTGTGTTGGGGAGAAGCAAATTACTCTAGATCCAGACGCCTTCCAATGAGCCCACTTTCTAGTGTTACAACACACAATAGAAGAGGAACCTTACATCGATGAGCATATGGAGATGTTGAGGCAACAAAACCTGCACTGGGGCGAAGCTTGGTTAGCGAGGGCACATATGAGTGGGTTCAACATCTGGTTTAGAGATCAACTTCGTAGTTCAAGCCATTGCACAGACAAAAGGCTTTGACTGCTAGCAAAGGGCCCTTTCTTCACAATCACAACTTATCAAGGCTATGACATAAATGGCTACACCTTTTACACCATTGAACAAGACAAGAAAAATGTGTACCAGAACTGTGTTGTTCGTATAGATGCATTTGACAATGATATGCAAAAGGCAGCGTACTATGGTCAGGTTCAAGAGATATGGGAACTCTTGTATCCTGGCTTTAAGGTGCCCATTTTTCGGTGTCGATCGGTTCGGGGAAGACAGGTGTCGGTGTTTCGATTAAACACTAATGAGTAAATTTGTGGTATTGCGCGTTTGGCCCGGATGGTGTGCTAAAAAGACACAAGGTTTATACTGGTTCGGGTAGAATGTCCCTACGTCCAGTTTGTAATAGGGGTTACAAACGAGTGAGAGAGGGATGGGTCCTAAGTCTCTGATGGAAAGGTCGAATGGGTGCTGAGAGCTTGGTTGCTGCTCAGCTATGTGTGATGTGATGCGTGGTGTGTTGAATCGATTGGTCCCCTAAGTGGGGTGCCCTGCCTTCCCTTCTATAGACCAAGGGGAAGCAGGGATTATAGATGGGAGAAAGAACAAAAACCAGAGGCAAAGGAGGTCCTTCAAAGATGCCGGGTCTTCCTTTTCCTCTGAGCGAGCCCCGCTGACATGACAGATGGTGCCAGGGATAGCTCTATGCTAGGTGCATGTCCACTGATCCTGATAGGGTCGTGCTGTGTGTCTGTCCGCTGACGATGCCATGTTCTAGCTTGATCAGCAAGTGGTCATGTCCCATCCCGCCCCCGCGGGCGGCACGACGAACCAGGGTGCTGATCCACGACCCTATGGGGAGCAGATGGTGTAGTGACTCCATGTCCATTACTGTAGATGATGTGAGTTTCCTCCTAGATCGTAGTGGCTGTCATATGCTTCTGTCAGGATCTGCGCCCAAGGGCAAATGGCGGCGCCCACAACACTGTAAGACAAATGTTGGCGCCTACGACACTGTTCAGGCACTGACATGCCTGGAAGGGCTTAAAGCGCCCATCTGGTCATATCCTGATGGTACTTTCCTATAGGCGTGCAGGGTATGGTCCTCGGTATTTGCTGTTGACTTGAGTGCCATGCCTTACCTGCATGCGTAGTTATGAAGGAGTAGCACGCAGATGTTGGGTGAGGCGGAGCCTACCCACAAACATCGGGCGAGGCGGAGCTAGCCCTCGGTGGTCGGGCGAGATAGTGTCTTCCCTTGGGGGTCGAGCGAGATGGAGTCTGCCCTCAGACGTCGGGCGAGGTGGAGTCAGCCCTCGGGAGTCAGCTTTAGGCAGGGCCCATGGTCTCGGTAGACGGATGAGGAGTGACTCGGCAAGTGGTATAGTCGCGCTCTCGATCACGCGGATGAATCAATGTTGATAGTCATTAGCTCATCCTTTTTTGGGTACCCTAATATTGGTCCCCGACAGTAGCCCCCGAGAGATTCGAGTAGAATGGCCTAGGGGATTTTTTGACTTGCCAGCGGGTGCATGCGAGCACACCCGGTGGGTGTAGAATCCCGAGCCTGTGGAGGAGTAGGATACTCCTTTGGAGGGTTTTTTGAAAGAGAGGATTCTGAGAGCCCTAGCCCTCTATTGTTGCCCATGGCGTGCCCTGAAGATGGCAATTCTCCTTCGCTGAGGTCAGACCCTTCGTGGGTACGGTCGTGAGATTTGGTGGTTTGTTTAGCTGGATAGCTCAATTGGGATCGCGGTATCCCATTCGTGGGGATTCAGCTAGGGTCAGATTGGCTAAGACTCGATCGTGGGCTGAGACTCCCATGAAGAGTGTGCGCCTGAGTTTTGGCCACTCATGGGCCCATCCTTTGTCATAAGGGCGCCTTCGGACGGCCGTCAAAACTGTTGATGGGCCAGCCCTCGAACTCCTGGGCCTAGGCGGGCCAGAGAAATGCTTTTTGACCCATATCCCTTTTGCTGGTAAAGAGTCCTGGTCTGCCCGAGGAGGCGAAATGTCCGGCGCATCTTTGGAGGGAAAGGATAGAGATTACGGGCACATATCCCACGATGTGACGTGGAGGCAGATCATGGCAGGCACGGAGATCCAGGTGGATGATTGCTTTCCTCACATCCGTCGCCCCTATAAAGCCAAAGGGTTCGCCCCTAGGGTTCCGTACTTTGCCTCCTTGCCTTTGCATCTACAAACTCCACCGCCAATCGCCTGAGCTTCCCACATCTGCGTCTCAGCCATCGTTGAATTTGCTTTAAACCACCCCAATCCCCCAATGGAGCCATGGTGCCGCTCTGATATCACCCTCCAGCGCTTGGAGGGCCTCGTTCGCCGTGGTCTTCTTTGGGCACGAACTGCCATCGAGGAGTGGCGGCTGCCCAATGATGAGGACGTATTGTCGCCGCCTGACGGCTATGTCATGTCCTTTGCTCACTTCCATGACCGGGGATTCGCCACCCCCACCCACAAGTTTCTTTGGGGATTGCTGCACTACTACAAGGTAGAGCTGCATCACCTTAAGCCCAATGGAATCCAGCACATTGCGGCATTCGTCACCCTATGTGAGGGATTCCTGGGGATTAGTCCCCACTTACACCTATGGCAGTACTTCTTTGCCATCACCCTCCTGAAGAAGTGGGAGAAGAAGCAGGAGCTGAACGTGCCGATGGGATGCACCAGCATTTAGCTCCTCAACAACTGGGTCAGCGTGTACCCGCTGATGCGTTTGTCGACCTCCAACAAGGGGTGGCATTCGCATTGGTTCTACGTCAAGAACGACACAACTGCCCCCTTGCTAGAGTTCACCAGGTGCCTCATCAAAAAGGTCCTAGACTAGTGGAGGAAGTGGGGAGTCCTGGAGAAAGACAAGAAGAGAATCCGGGACCATCTCACCACCATGTAAATCCTAAAGGAGAGGGGCGTGAAGGGGTTGGGGATCACTGGCGCCTACCACATGTGGAGGGTGGCATCGCTGATGAGGCGCACGCTTCCCCTGCACATGATGGCGCCCGGGGTGTCACTCGATGGGGCGACGCTCGCCGAGGGAGCGCTCTCCCCCTCTAAAGTGGCGCAGCACATCAAGGAGGCGATGGAGTCTTTGTGGGATGACGCCGATGCTGTCCTTGAGTTTGTGTATTCGGTGTCGGGGCACTCTCTGATGTGGCCGGAACTAGGGTATATTGTCCTTGTAAGCTTTCTCTTCCTCGTGCCTTCTTCTTTAATTGGGCTTCTGACCCCTTGATACTAACATTGAGAGTGTGGGACCAGCCAAGGGACGTCATCGTCATGGATCTCCCGGATCCATTGCCGAGGGATCCATCCGTGAGGGCGGCGAACCACGCCGAGGCCAAGCGGTAGAGGAAAGCGAAGGAGGACTAGAGGAAGAAGAAACAACAGAAACTGCGTGCGTGGGAGCACGGGGAGGAAACCGATAGTGACGATGATGATGATGAGGAAGAAGATGATGAGATAGTTGCCAACACTGAGTGGGATGACCTAGAGAGTGAGGATTCACTGACAGGTGTCCACTCATCCTTGCAGGGACCCTTCCCGTTTCATGCAGGGGGAAGTGAGTCCGTGAGGCCGGCGGAGATGGCCGAACCGTCGGCCCGTCCTCAGAACAAGTAGGGGCGAACGGATCTGTAGCCACGCCCAAGGTGCCAATGGAGGGGGGTGGCCCCGCCGCCATGCCTCAAGAGTCAGTAGGGGTGGGTGGATCTGCCGCCACACCCGAGGTGCCGACGGAGGGGGGTGGCTGTAACACCCAAAATTTTTACCACAAATTAGCAATTAATTCTTAGCATTTATTACATTTTCTAGGTATTTCTAACATAGGCCAAATAATAAATACTGTATAGATAAAATAAACTATAAGTTTAGAAACTTGTTTGTTGCATTCATGCCGAATCATATGGGTTTTGATTGAGTGTAGGGCTAGAAGATTTGAAATTTGTATTCAAAACTTATTTGAATTTGGCTTAAAAATGAAAATGGAGAAAATAGAATTTGATAAACATTTGATTTGAAAAAAAAAAGGAGAAAGACACCTTCTGGCCCAGCTAGCCCGGCCCTCTTCCCCCTCCTCCTCATTGGCTTTGTCCTCAGTGGGCTCGCCTGCATGATCAAGACCATGCTGCTGCTCGCTTGGGCCCATTGCTCGCTTCCCTCATCCTGCTCACATCACACTGCTGTGTTGATAGCCACCACACACATGACCTTCAGCTGCCCAAATTGCTTCCTTACTTGCCTGCTTAGCTTCACCTGCGTCGCTTCGCTCTCTCTCTCTCTCTCTCTCACACAGCCTTGTCCCCACACATTAGCGCCTTTCTTCTTCTTTCCTTTCTTCTTCCTCAGCTTTCCGTTCTTCGCCGCCGGCTCTTTCCTTTCTCCGGTCACCACCGATGGCAAGCCATCCGCGCCGTCGCCATTATGGAAAGCGGCCAATCCACCGCTTCCTTCCCTATTTCCCCACCGGCTGGCCTATATAACCCCGAGCCGACCCGCCTTCTCTCCCCATCCTCCCCACTACCCGAGCTACCGCCGGGGTGAACCCCCCCCCGAAAGCGCCGAACGCCGACGCCAAAGGCCACCCGGCACCGCCGGACCTCCCCGCGCCGTAGGTACTCCCCATTTCGCGTTTTGGCGTTGTTTTGCCCGGCTCGACCTCACCCACGTGCCTTTTCTCTCTCCAGAGCCCCGCCGCCATCGACATCGCTGGGCTCGAGCCCGTCCCCGACGCCGAGAACGCCCCCATCCGACTCACGGTGAGCTCGCGACCCTCCTGTACCTTCCATTCCCGGTTTCACGCCGTGGAGCACCGTTCCGGTGATTCCAGTTCCACGCCGCCATGGCGCCATTGTCGGGTCCTTCTTCCCCGGCGACCGCTGCCTCGCCTCTCCCTCGCGCCGTCGATCATCAAGGAGCGGTCCAGATTAGTTGGTATCGGTTCGGTCCACAATGGACCGTGGACTCGATCCTCCGTGGTCTGCGTCGGCGCCCGTCGGCAAGCATACGCTGCGTGGTGCACAACGCCTATCAAGCAGCCACCACATGGCCGCCCAGTCAACGAACCTCGGTCAAATCACGGCGACAATTGCGCTGTTTTCCGAAAAAGCCCCTCTATTTCATCGTAATCAACCCATGCATCCAACTTAATTCAAAATAGTTATTTTTCAGTCCTGTTTTTATTCGGTTAGGCCCTGTGCTTTCCAGATTTAATGCCCGCAGTCCTATAACCGTGATAATTTATATTTTAATTATTTTAATTCAAAATAGGTTAGTTTATTTACGTAATTGCCATTACATCTTATTTCATGCATAACTTTCACGTTTTAAGTCCGATTTGAGTGATTCTTTCGCTCATGTGTTCGTAGAAAATGCGTAGAACAGATCTGTAAGTTTTTCAACATATGTTTTCACTGTTTGGTGTACTGTTCTAATAGAGTTCTATCTTGTATGCATGTAATGATTGGAATGATGCTTGATTGATGATTGGATCACGATTAGAGGGTGAGCCATTCGAGGTGACCGAGGACCCCTAGCGGGATCAGCATTACTCGGGATTTACTTTGAGGAAGGCAAGTGTACCAAAGGCCCCTTGTTACCTATGAACTACTACCACTTACATTCATGCATGTGTTTAACTTGAATTGCCTTTAAGGACTTTACCTAGATGATTCATTGTACCACATATCCTTGATACCTGGGTTTATTGGGTAGGCATTTTTGGATAGATGTTGCAGTAACTTAACATGAAGTAATTGTTAAACATACTTAAAGACTATATGCAATGTGATAAAATGGAACTTTTAGCAACAGATATAGGGGGTGGAGTACGGGGTTGAGTACTCTAGTGCCTCTCCATAAGGACTTTATCCTCAAGCGGCAACCCAGAGGGACCGTACAACCCCGAAAGTGTCATATGGCTCGACTTTAACCTATTATCTAGTTTGTACTAGCTCGTCTGTAGCTCCAGAAGGGGTAAAGAGGGTATCTTTCCTTTTTCTGCTTGGGTGTGCACCGTCTTTGCGATGCCCACGTGTGCCATTCCTTGTAGCTACGACCGTTAGTGCAACTAGCTAAGGGTTTCATAGTGAACTCGCCACACTTCCTAGGAAGAGGTGTAGTGGGTCTCATGAACCCGGCATTGGGAATCACGGCTCGGTGGGTAAAGATGTACAATTTCTGCAGAAATAATTAACTGTTATAACAATAGTGCTCACGGATCACGAGCTGTCTGGATCCTTCGAGATTAGTGGTTACTTGTGGATAATGGATGGATGGGTTATGAGATAAAGCTTGATGATACTTTAATACCACTTGGGAATTGGGACTGTTCATTAAATTAGTAATTCAGGTTGCTAAAAATTGAACAACTAAAATTGCGAACCGCAGTCAAACAGTGTCAAGCCTATTTGAGCCTCATAGATCCCTTTGTTATACTTGCTAAGCATGGTGAGCTTACACTTGCTTTACATCCAATGAAAATCCCGGATGGGTAACAGATATAATGGATATGAAGAGTTTCGAGAGGATGCCCAGGACTACTAGGGAGACGTTCACCAGTTGGAGTCCCCAATGGCGCTTGGGCTAGTTATTCATTGTGTTTGTAATAATATTGCCTTGAGCGACTTTGTATTTAACTTTATGATGAGATATGCGATGTAATAAGTACTTTACTTTGATACTACTGCAATTTGTGATATATGTGTGTGTTTGGACATCCTCAGGCGCATATATATGAGTACTCGGTTTTGCTTTGCAAAATTGGGTGCGAAAATTGGTATCAAAGCTTTAATGGGTCAGAGGGACGAACAACCTAGATAGAAATGGTCGCTTTTTAGGATTTCATTATCTTTATTTTACTACTTTTACTTTGCTATAAATTTTTGCTTATATTCTGTTCTTTATCTATTGCCAAAATTATTTTGTTCTAATACTCAACCTTTTCATTCTTATAGATGGCCCGTACCAAGTCGACCCTGCCACAAGAAGAGGACCATTTCGATACCCACCAGGAGGACCAGTTCACTTTGGGCAAGCGTGTCCCAAGACATCCGGTGGAGGCTCGAGGAACCAGGAGGAGGAACCACCTGTGGAGGTACCCATGGGGGAACCTCTGGAGGACTTGTTGGAGGATCCAATGGATGAAGAAACAGAGGAGGGACCCATGTTCGAGGGACCCATTGAGATAGAGGAGTCTGAGGAAGATCCCGAGGAAGTACAGGAACAAGGTGGCCAGGAGGGAGCTGGTGACCCCGATGATGGAGATGGTTCTGATGATTCTGATGCTGATGGAGGTGATGACGATGGAGACGGTGGAGACGATGGGGATGATGACAATGATGATGATCACAATGCACCGTTGGCTCAGGGATGGACTGCGGAGATCCACTACGACTTGGAGGGTGATGGCTACTACCACCCTAGGCTTCTCGCACTTGTGCATCGCTACCACCCCGGAGGCACTGTACAGTACAGGACGGAGCATTGGACCCACCCCGACTACACCGGCTTCTGGGAGACAGAAGTGTACATCCGAGAGGGGACTCGGGTGCGCTACATCCACCGCGCCACCACTGCACGGCTCACACGTGCAGCCGTCATCAGGGATGCAGCTCGATAGGCGTTGATGGTCAACCGCAATCGTCACTTCGACGACATCGCCTGGGAGGATGACCGCTATCTTCCTCGCCGTCGGAGCGGACAGTCTACGTGCAACATCGCTGCACCGCTTGGAGAGGCGAACCTGAGGCTGAGACCTACCCTGTTGTGCTTGGCTGAGACCCACACTGACTTGGATCAGGCCCTGGATGAGCTCGATGTCATGGGGGGGGCCTACATGCAGCTGGCTCGTGAGAACGCTACACTGAAGCAGCAACTAGGAGGTCCAGATGTGGAGGATTCAGGAGTACCCGCTCAGTCACCCCCGAGGACCAGAGGAGAGTCTGGAGACCCCAGCACCAGCACCACCGTCGACCCGTACCCATAGGAGAGTCTTAAAAATATGTAATAAGCACGCGTAGAGAGTATTTAGTTTCTTTCTTTTAATGGTTGGACAAGTGTTAGTTGCATGGTTGGATGTTTATCATTATGAATAATGTTTGATTTGGATCTTTGATATGATTGTGATGACTTGTGGGCATGTCCACGGTCATTTAGTTAAGGTTAAGGTTTAAGGATATTATGAATAAATAGTTGGGTTTCGTTTTATCATGCTGTCCATTCTGTATCTTTCGGAACAGTCTGTCTTTATCAGTTCATATCTCGTAATCTAGATACTCAAAGGTCATGAAATTTTTATGGGGATAAGTAAACTTCAACATCTTTCTTTTGGCTCTGGAATCACCTCAATAGCTGTTATAAATTGTGAGATACAACTGTTGTAAGTCGAGGTTTCTGTGCTGTCAGGATTCCGGAACAGTACTTCTTATCGTCTGAATTTGACTAAGTAAACGATGGAATCTGAAAAAGTATTCTAAACGAAAGTTGTAGAGAATTTCATAAGCTTTCCAGAAAGGTATGCTACGCGATCATATGATAAACAGAGACTGAGATATGCTCGTTTTACAGCACTACTGCTATCCAACTCGCTGGAAAAATTCAGAACAAATACCTTCTTGCATACCCTACATATATCTCTTGTCTACACCTACTCTTGTTACACCAGTATCTTGTAAGAGTTATATGCTTGGACATGTGAGACTTATATGATGCCTCTACAGATGGTGAACACCAGGAGGAACAACCAGGGAGGCGAGGAACTGCCACCACCACCTCCAGTCACCATGGAGCAGCTGATGATGATGCGTATACGCTTGCTTCAAAGAGAGATGGCCCAGAACATGCAGAACATGGGGCAAGGGAATGGGAATGCACCCCCTCATGTCAGAGATAAAAGGGGAGAGTTCCTGAAAGGACACCCACCTGTATTCAAGCACTCTGCCGACCCACTTCAGGCTGACGACTGGCTACGTGCCATTGAGAGGCAACTGGAGATTGCCCAGTGTGATGATAAGGAGAAGGTTTTATATGCTTCTGGACAGTTGCAAGGGGCTGCACTAGATTGGTGGGACTCATTTCGCTTCGGCCGTACCGAAGCTAATCCCATCACTTGGGCTGAGTTCCGCAGTGCTTTTCGCACCCATCACGTGCCTGCAGGACTGATGAAGCTGAAGAAGAAGGAGTTCTTGGCTCTCAAGCAGGGGGGCATGACTGTTGCTGAATATCGTGACAAGTTTATACAATTGTCACGGTATGCACCTACTGAGGTAGACGAGGATGGAAAGAGGCAGGAGCTGTTTATGGAGGGCTTGAATGATGGTCTCCAGTACCAGTTGTTGTCCCATACCTTTGCTAACTTCCAAAGAAATGGTGGACAAAGCTTTAGTGATTGAGAACAAGCGCCCGCCCGGATGGAGGACAAGAAGAGAAAATTTCAAGGGCAACAATCTGGGAGCAACTCTCGCTTCTGTACCAACCCTCAACAAGCTCAACCTCAAGAGGCGCTTATCAAGGTCGACAGGTCTCAACAAGAATCAAAGAAGAAGAAGAAGAATAAGCGTATAGCAAAGAAGAAGAAGCGAGATAAGGCACCACTTCAAATACCAAAGAAGAACCCAACAATGTACCAATGAGGAATAATGCCCCCAATGCTCATAGAGAGAATGGCGCACCAAAAGCGCCAAATGCGATTAATGACAACAAGTGCTTCAATTGTGGAGAGCCGGGACATTACTCTAATAGATGCCCCAAGAAGACTAACTCACAAAGAGAACTACGTTCGGGGAAAGGTGAACCATGTTACTTCTTTGAAACATTTCAGGAGGCACCGGATGTGGTGATCGATGCGTTTCCTGGTCAACTCAAACTCAGCTACACAGTACTTTTTGATTCTGGTGCTTCGCATTCCTTCATAACATATACATTCATAAAGAAGCATGGTATTCCAAAGAAGTGTTATGAAGAAACACATGTTAGTAAGCTCACCGGTGGGGTAATGAAAGCATAGTGGATATGCTTAGCTGCTAGTCTCAAAGATAAGGGGGTAGAATTTCAAGCAAATCTTGTAGTCATAAATTCCACCCCAGATCGATGTCATTTTGGGTATGGATTGGCTAAGGTTGCGTAAAGCGCTTATTAATTGTGGTAATAGCTCGGTGAATCTTATCACTTCAATCGGAGAAGAAGTAGTGTTTGTGGCAACTCGATCACATGAAATCTGTCAGGTCAATCGATGGAGGCACAACCTTAGAAGATATAAGGATAGCAAATGAGTACCCGGATGTCTTTCTGAGAGAAATTGCCGGTATGCCACCTGACCGAGACATCGAGTTTATAATTGAACTTTTACATGGAACTGCACCCATAGCTAAGAGACCCTATAGAATGGGAGTGAATGAATTAGCAGAACTTAAGAAACAACTAAGGGAATTGCTAGATAAGGGTTATGTTCAACCTAGTTCATCACCATGGGGTGCACCAGTACTGTTTGTAGAAAAGAAGGATGGTACACAAAGGATGTGCATAGACTACAGGTCACTTAATGAGGTCACAATTAAGAACAAGTACCCATTGCCTAGAATTGATGACCTATTTGACCAATTGAAAGGGGCTTGTGTGTTTTCCAAGATTGATCTTCGATCTGGATACCATCAGTTGAGGATAAGGCGTACTGACATCCCCAAGACCGTTTTTGTGACCCGCTATGGACTGTATGAGTTCACAGTCATGTCTTTTGGTCTGACTAATGCACCTGCCTACTTCATGTATCTTATGAACAAAGTATTCATGGAGTACCTTGACAAGTTTGTCGTCGTGTTCATTGATGACATACTAGTGTATTCTAAGAATGAAGAAGAGCATGAAGAACATTTGAGATTGGTATTGCAGAAGCTTAGAGAACATCAACTTTATGCCAAGTTCAGCAAATGTGAGTTCTAGTTAAAAGAAGTATCTTTCCTTGGTCACATAATCTCTAATGGAGGAGTAGCAGTAGACCCCAAGAAGGTTAGAGATGTGTTGAGTTGGAAGCCACCCAAAGATGTTAGTGAGATTCGGAGTTTTCTGGGTATGGCTGGGTATTATAGGAGATTCATCGAGGGATTCTCTAAGTTAGCCAAGCCCATGACTGCGTTGTTAGAGAAGAATGCCAAATTTATATGGACTAAACAATGCCAGGACAGTTTTGAGGAGTTGAAGAAGAGACTGACTTCTGCTCTAGTGCTCATCTTACCTGATCTCACCAAAAGTTTCTCTATCTATTGTGATGCCTCACGGCAAGGTCTAGGAGGTGTTCTTATGCAAGAAGGCAGAGTTGTTGCCTTACGATCTAGACAAGTTGAGAAAACATGAGCTAAATTATCCGACTCATGACCTGGAATTGGCGGCTGTGGTGCATGCTCTTAAGATTTGGAGGCACTACTTGATTGGTCATAAGTGCGAGATTTACACGGACCATAAGAGTCTGAAGTATATATTCACGCAGTCAGATCTGAATCTGAGGCAACATAGATGGCTCGAGTTAATCAAGGATTATGATTTGGATATCCACTATCACCCGGGAAAGGCTAATGTTGTAGCAGATGCCTTGAGTAGAAGGAGTTATGTGAACATGGCCTATACAACTCAACTACCTGAAGAGTTGTGCGAGGAGTTCAAATACTTGAATTTGGGTATTGTGGCCAACACCATGGAGTTAGAGGTAGAATCCACTCTGGAACAAGAGATTCAGTAAGGACAAATTGGGTGATGAGAGGATCAAGGATATTGCAGAGCGTATAGTGATTGGTAAAGCCCCCGGATTCCATATGGATGATCAAGGGACAGTATGGTTCGGCAAAAGGATTTGTGTGCCAGAAGTAAAATCTATTAGGGAGTCTATCTTGAGGGAAGCTCATGACTCAGCCTATTCCATACACCCAGGAAGTACTAAAATGTACCTTGATCTTAAAGAGAGGTACTTGGTGGTATGGACTAAAGAGAGACGTGTGCGTAACATGTGGCTATATGTGACACGTGCCAAAGAGTGAAAGCAAAACATCGAGAGGCCAAGAGGTTTTACTACAACCTATGAAGATACCCGAGTGGAAATGGGAAGAAGTTGGAATGGACTTTATAGTTGGATTACCCCGTACACAGAGAGGATTTGACTCTATCTGGGTGATTGTTGACCGATTGACAAAAGTGGCCCATTTCATTCCGGTCAAGGTAACTTATTCGAGTGCAAAGTTAGCAGAGTTATATATGGAAAGGATTGTATGTTTACATGGTGTACCAAAGAAGATTGTTTCGGATAGGGGTACACAGCTTCACATCACATTTTTGGCGTAAAATTGCATGAGTCAATGGATACGAAGTTGAACTTCAGCTCAGCTTACCATCCTCAAATAGATGGACAGACCGAAAGGACAAATCAGATCTTAGAGGATATGCTAAGAGCTTGTGCTCTGCAGTATGGGATAAGTTGGGATAAGAGTTTACCTTATGCCGAATTCTCCTACAATAATAGCTACCAAAAGAGTCTTAAAATGGCACCGCTTTGAGGCATTGTATGGCGTAAAGTGCGAACACCATTGTTTTGGAATCAAACGGGGAAAGCCAAGTCTTTGGACCAGATGTTTTGCAATCTGGCGAGAAAAACAAGTGCAAACGATAAGGCAAAACCTAAAGGTTGCACAAATCCCACAAGCAGAAAAAGCTATGCGGGACACGAGAAGAAGAGATTTGACATTTGAAATTGGTGACTTTGTCTATCTCAAAGTTTCACCCATGAAAGGAGTAAAGAGATTTCATACCAAGGGAAAGTTATCACCTAGGTATGTGGGACCATTCAAGATCATTAACAGGAGAGGAGAAGTTGCTTACCAGCTAGAATTACCAGAGCAGCTCTCAGGTGTTCATGATGTCTTCCATGTGTCGCAACTTAAGAAATGTTTGAGAGTACCTGAGGAACAACTACCTTTGGAAGAACTGGATATCCGAGGGGATCTATCATACAAAGAGTATCTAGTGAAAATCCTGGAAACAGCGGAGAGAATCACAAGGAGCAAAACAATAAGAATGTGCAAGGTTCAGTGGAACAGACACTCTGTGGATGAGACAACTTGGGAAAGAGAGGAAGATCTGAGAACTGACTATCCCAATCTCTTTGAACCATCCGAATCTCGGGGACGAGATTCATCTTAAGGGGGGTAGGTTTGTAACACCCAAAAATTTTACCACAAATTAGCAATTAATTCTTAGCATTTATTACATTTTCTAGGTATTTCTAACATAGGCCAAATAATAAATACTGTATAGATAAAATAAACTATAAGTTTAGAAACTTGTTTGTTGCATTCATGCCGAATCATATGGGTTTTGATTGAGTGTAGGGCTAGAAGATTTGAAATTTGTATTCAAAACTTATTTGAATTTGGCTTAAAAATGAAAATGGAGAAAATAGAATTTGATAAACATTTGATTTAAAAAAAGGAGAAAGACACCTTCAGCCCAAATTAGCCCGGCCCTCTTCCCCCCTCCTCCTCCCGGTTCGCCTGCCCGGTGACTCTTTCATGATCAGCACTGCTGGCTGCTTTCGCTTGGGCCCATTGCTGCCCTTCCCTTGACTGCTACATCACACAGGCCCAGCCACACCACCAGCCAAGACCGACTCTTCGGCCCACTGCTTTCATTGCTGCCTCGCTATTTTCACCTGCGTCGCTCGCCTCTCTCTCTCTCTCTCATCACACCTTTGTCCCCACATCAAGCGCTTTTCTTCTTCTTTCCTTTCTTCTTCCTCGACTTTTCCGTTCTTCGCACGGTGCTTTCTTTTCTCCGGTCACCACCGATGGCAAGCCATCCGCGCTTGTTGCCGCTTATGGAAAGCGCCAATCCACCGCTTCCTTCCCTATTTCCCCCTACCGGTGGCCTATATAACCCCGAGCCGACCCGCCTTCTCTCCCCATCCTCTTCCCCACTACCCAGAGCTACCGCCGCCGGTGAGAACCCCCCCCCGAGCGCTTGACGCCGACGCCAAGGCCACCCGGCACCGCCGACCTCCCAGCGCCCGTAGGTACTCCCCATTTCGCGTTTTAGGCGTTGTTTTGCCCGGCTACACCCTCACCCACGCGCCTTTTCTCTCCGAGCCCTTGCCGCCGTCGACATCGCGTCTCGAGCCCGTCCGAACGCCGAGAACGCCCCTATCCGACTCACGGTGAGCTCGCGACCCTCCCTCGCACCTTTCATTCCGGTTTCACGCCGTGGAGCACCGTTCCGGTGATTCCAGCCACGCCGCCATGGCGCCATGCCGTCGGGTCCTTCTTCCCCGGTGACTGCTTTGCCTCATTGCCGATTTAAATATGGTCGGCAGATCTACCTAGGGTATGCCCAAGGTAGTAGATTATCGGCAGACAAAAGTGCGCAAGTCCCAAACAAGACGGTGACGCAAGATGAACCACGAGGTTTTATCTGTGTTCGCCGCCAAGAAGGCGTAATACCTACGCCCCGCGTCTCGATTTGTATTCTTTGTATGTCAATGAGAGATGATTTTAGAGGGGTCCCCGCCCGCCTTATATATAGTCCGGGGCGGGTTACAGATCTGAAACTAATCCTAGTCGGTTACAATTGCCATATGTGGCCGGATAAGGATTCCTATTCTAATCGACAGATCTCCGCTTGGTCGCCAAATCCGTCTTGATTCCTTGTGCGGGACTCCGATCAGGTTAATCGGGCAAGACGTCATCTTTCGTGGATCAACCTATCGATCCGAGCCAACCCAAGCTTAGCCGTAAGGGTATAGGGGTTAATACCCCACACCCGCACTCTCCTGCGCCGTCGAGATCATCAAGGAGCGGTCCAGATTAGTCTGGTATGCGGTTCGGTCCACACGGACCGTGGACTCGATCCTCCGTGGGCTGCGTCAATACCACGTCAATACAATATGCCTTGCGTGGTGCATCATGCTTATCGGCAGCCACCACGTGGCGCCCGATCAACAAACTCGGTCAAACCACCGACAACAAGGCTCGCTTTTCCGTAAAAGCCCCTCTATTTCATCGAAATCAACCCAGCAATTCAACTTAATTCAAAATAGTTATTTTTCAGTCCTGTTTTTATTCGGTTAGGCCCTCATACTTTCCAGATTTAATGCCCGCAGTCCTATAACCGTGATAATTTATATTTTTAATTATTTTAATTCAAAATAGGTTAGTTTATTTACTAATTGCCATTACATCTTATTTCATGCATAACTTTCACGCTTTTAAGTCCGATTTGAGTGATTCTTTCGCTTCATGTGTTCAGTGAGAAATGCGTAGAACAGATCTGTAAGTTTTTCAACATATGTTTTCACTGTTTGGTGTACTGTTCTAATAGAGTTCTATCTTGTATGCATATAATGATTGGAATGATGCTTATGCGCCGTGCCTCTGATCCGCTTGACTTGATTTGCTTGTATTCATCTCAATGATGCAGGCCATAGCAAATTGTCGATATGCTTGTATTTCATCACGGATCGCTTGGGTTTCGGAGTGTTGGCGCACCACGATTTGTCGCCATGGCAACGGCTACGTTGGCGCTTGGGGGTCTTGAAGACTTGTTTGTCCCCCACCACCGTCAAAGCATTGTTGAGGTCGCGCGGTTGGATCCTTATGCGCCGTGCCTCCCAGTTCCGCTTCACTTCGATTTGCCGGCGATTAAACGGTCAATGTTGCGTGCTTCGCGTGCGCCTTTTTCTTGTTCTGCTTACGCCAACAACTCTCAAGGCTCGTCGTTCTTGGCGACATGGATCAAATCCCTCGCCTTGGCGGGAAAGATGGAAATTGGGGAAACCCGGGCGTGGTCCGGTAGATCCAGATCGTATTTGACGCCTTCATCTTCGTGTGACGCAAACTTCGGTGTGGACAGATCGTTGGATGCGATGCGCGATGAGGAGCTGAGTCACCCTCTCTGGACCGTGTGGATGTAACCCTTCTTGATAATCTTCAATCCGGACCATGTTGACGATGTTGCATGGCTTTTGACGAGATCGGTGTGTAGGACATAGATCCAAACGGCGTCGTAGGTTGCACGCCAGCGTAGTGGCGGCGGCGTTCACGTGCCGTAGGGCTGGACTCGTGGTTCTCCGTCGGGACTTCGTACTCATGAGAGTCGGAGGCCCGTCGCTAAGGTCGGTCGGCGACGAGCGAGCGCCCCTCGAGAGTAGATACGACCACAAGATCTGCTCCAAGCCGTGCAGACGGTCGCCCGAGCTGGTCGGATAGATCTGCTGTGGGGAGCCGTTACCCGATCGATGGAGTCGAAGCGGTCGGTGTCGTCGATCTGCTTCCCTCCGTGGCGGGGAAGCGGATGACGGGTTGTCGGCGTGGTGTAGGCGTGGTCGGAGCCCGATGTACCGTGGTCGAGCCGGATCCATCGTGGTCGAGGCCGTGTTCGCCGTGGTCGAGCCGTGTTCACCGTGGTCGAGCCGTATTCACCGTGGTCGGAACCGTAGCCGATCGCAGTGAAGTAGTCGTCGCTGGCGGTTGAATACACGCCTCGGTCATGGTGATGGAGACGCTGGGGCGGTGGTCCAAGTGATCTGGCCGATGGTGAACGTGAGGCCGTCGGGCGTAGCCATGGAGCCGAGAGATGATGACCATCTTGTTCGCTGGAGAGCAAGCGACGCGCTCCCCCTACAGGCGCGCGCCACACGTCGATGAAAATATGGTCGGCAGCCTACCTAGGGGTATGCCCAAGGTAGTAGATTATCGGCGCAGACAAAAAGCGCAAGTCCCAAACAAGACGGTGACGCAAGAGGCAGACCACGAGGTTTTATCCGTGTTCGGCCGCCAAGAAGGCGTAATACCTACGTCTGCGCGTCGATTTGTATTCTTTGTATGTCAATGAGAGATGATTTTTAGAGGGGTCCCCCCGCCTTATATAGTCCGGGGGCGGGGTTACGATCTGAAACTAATCCTAGTCGGTTACAATTGCCATATGTGGCGGATAAGATTCCTATTCTAATCGACCAGATCCCGCTTGGTCGCCAAATCCGTCTTGATTCCTTGTGCGGGACTCGATCAAAGTTAATCGGGCATACGTCATCTTTCGTGGACTGAACCTATCGATCCAGCCAACCCAAGCTTAGCTGTAAGGGTATAGGGGTTAATACCCCCACACTAGTCCCCGAGCATCATGTATTATCTTCATGACACGCCATTTTAACCTTCTCCGACAAGCAAGGCTTGAATTCTTGACGCCTCCGACCACCGTCATCACCGAGAAGTAGGTTGTCCAAGAATGTATGGTGCTCTTAAGAAAAAAAAAAAGATTTCTGTCACGAGAAGTGTGCCCACTTGTATTTCTGAAAAGAAATGTAAGTGCGTCTTGAAGCGTAGCATCCTCGATCATCAGAGGCGTAGGGGTCGAAAAACAAACACATTCACCGCAAGGTGAAGTGTGCCCACTTAGTCCCCGAGCCTGGTAGTAGGTGACGTAGGCACGTGGTGCCAGGGTCTAAAAAGAATTCCCAGTTAAGTTGAAAATCCAATCGTCGTACAAACGACACGAGATGCACCGGCAGGTGCATCGTACCGATGTAGTCCCCGAGCTTGCTGGAAGGCGAGGTATGAGCCTTGTAGCAAGGTCTAAAAAAGTCTCTTAACTGTATGTGAGTACAAATCACATGTAGCCAAGGAGAACCATTATTCAAGCAGTGGTCGGGGCAGTCCCCGAGCACGGCCGTGGTCGGAGCGACCCCCGAGCACAAAAAGTGGTCTGAGAACAGTAGTGGTCTGTGCAGTCCCCGAGCACATTAGTGGTCTGGGCAGTATCCAAGCACAGTAGTGGTCAAAACAAATCCACGATCACTTGCGCCGCTTGTACTATTATTTTGTGTACTTTTCTCTATTCTCTCGCCAAGACCATCCGACACGTTCGGTCAAAAAGTCAATAGGTACAGTACGTCATTACATCTCTTTTTTTTTTTTTTTTGCAAACGGTTGATTGACACCTGTATTGAGGTGTGTCGTGTGAGCCTCCTTACACCGTCAACGGGAGGCGCGTACTGATTAATGAAGTAGCGCATTTATTGACATGCAGATTTTCGAGGTTGTGTGAACAACCCTCTGCGGCAGCGTCGCATCGACCCCCCCAATATTCTCTCGGGCGACGAAAACGACGGGGCTCGTTGTTTTATATAATGCAGATCCGTAAGCTACTCATACCGCTCCCCATTGTCATCCGCCGCGCAACCTTCTTCTTCCTCCCTGCCAACCCTATTGCCCCAAAAAGCATCACCAATCCCCTCGGTCTCCTGCATCCACCCACTTAGGAAGCACGACCTAATGGCGAAGGGAGACGCCCGTAAGAAAAGCGAGGTCATGGCGAAGGAATGGTGGAAATCATGAACAACGAAAGCGCACCATCGAGGACCTCGTCGCCATGGGGTGCTCCACAACAAGGCACTTAACGGGATGGCGTGCACCGGTGGAGAAAGCTTCCCGATCCACAACCAGGTGAGATTGTGGTCTTTGAAGATTTCTTCAAACGGGGTTTTGGGATTCCAGTGCACCCTTTCCTTCGTGGTCTCTGCTTGTACTACGAGATTGGGATTTGCAATCGCATCCCAACTCGATTCTTCTTGTCTCCACCTTCATCCATCTCTGCGAGGCTTATGGTGGCTTCCAACCCCATTTCGACCTCTTCCGCCACCTATTACATCTTGGAAGAAAGGGCGGTGGCTCAAGATCGCCGGTGGCGTTTACTTGAACTCTGCGGATTAACATGAAGGCTCAATACCGCACCGCCTCGAACACCTCCTTGGACGAGTGGTACAAGAAATGGTTCTACATCCGTGAAGAGCCGAACACCATCACTCTGTGCGATGTGGGTGATTCCAGAGAAGAAAAGCGGTGGTCGGGAAGCCCGAGAACTTGGAGCAGATCGCCGAACCGCTCGGGATGATCCGTGGGGAAGGCTTGATGGCCCGGCGTTGTCGGCAACTTCATCACCAAAGAATCCAGCCACCGCCAGAAAAGGATTCACCCGCTCACGAGTACCAAGGAGGCGCCGATCCGACGAGGACCGTGAAGGAGCCGCTCGACAAGGTGGAAATCAAGGCCGGGATTGGAGAGCTATTCAACCTGGCCGATCCCAATTATGTTGCATTGGGCGCCATCGAACACGCCTTCAAGGCGGCTCGCCCTCCCCAAAGGTAAATGACGCCACCTTTTAATCAGAGAATCATGTCGCATCAAGAAAATAAGCGTCTTTTACTTCATTTTGTGTCTCGATTAATAATGGTCGTGACCAAGGCGAGAATGTTTGTGTCGCCTCCCCGGTGTAGAATGGCCACAAGCTCTTGGGCCACCGCCCGAACCAGCCGCCGGACCGATGACGTTCATCACAGGCGGTACTCGAGACCGTGAGGACGCCTCGACTAGAGCCGGGCAAGCGCGTCCGCTGCCGAAGAACGACGTCAAGCCATCTTTCCCCAGCCGGACGACGAAGCGGAGGATGCGGATATCCCCGGCTCGTCCCCGAAAGAGGAGAAAGCGAGTGGGACCGTCGAGCGGGGTGGCTCCTCTGTGCGGCAATGGTAATGACACCGACCACTTTGCAACCAGAGCATGAGACGAAGGAACATGCCGCATCATACTCCGGACGCCTGTCATCGGAGGTTGCACAAGCCCGATGGACACCGCAGCCGAGCAAGCGGAGGCGGGCGGTCGAGGAGACGTTCGCCGTCACATCCTTTCGCAAAGTCAAAAGCGTAAGTATCTATACTTTTTGATGTAAGCTTTGCGTTTTGCATTGGATGCTATTATCTTCTGAATTTGTCTCTGAATGTATTAGATCGGCGTCCACCAAAAGCCCCGACCAGCTAGTTGAGTGCGGAACGTCCTTACCAACAACGGCGGGACAAAGCGCTTTCGACAACCACCGTGGAGGAGCCCATGGCGGACTCCGCTGGGCCTCGTGAGGACGACCGACACACCAGATCCCGGGCGAAAATACAAGTGCTCAAAACACGAACACCGATGAGGCGGATACCACGGCGCCCGGGAGTCTGGATCTAACCGAGGGCGGCAGCGAAAGTTGCCGGAACATGGTTGCCGACGCGACATTCGTGGGAAAGTTCGGTGAGCGTGGAGTCTGCGAATCCGGGACCAAAGCCGCCTCCGAACAGAAACCGAAAGAGGATGAAGTGGAAGAAGTCTGGGGCCGTCCCCCAGATAGGCGACAACATGTATATGTGTCGTGCTTTGAAACGACGAATGGGTCATGCGAGGAAATCCCGAGATCGAAGAGACCATAAGAGTCGAACAGGCGTAAGCGTCGGTGATGAAGTCCGTATATATTTGGCTTTAGTCGTTGACCTGTTGTGTAGTCGAACTGTCGGCGTAACTTGTCGTGTGCGGGGACTTGATGAAAACGCAAGATACCGAAAAAAGGTGCTTCACCAAATAGAAGGAATCATGATGACCAATAAGGAGCCGACGGCTGAAGTGGATCGCCTCGACGCCAACTTGAAGCCGCCGACCGAGAGAGAAAAAAGACCAAGAAGCCTGAGAACCAAAGCTTGGTCGGTCACTCGAAAACAAAGAGCGGAGAAAAGCAGTAAGTGTTCACAGTATCATAGCAAGTCTTGGGACTTGTGTTATTTTGTTCTTGACGATGTAATAGCTGTAATGCGAGTTTAGAAGCTGAAGTGACCCGCCTCCGGGGGAGAACGATCGTGCGCTTGCGAGAATGTGGTCGCTGAAGGAGGACAACGAGAAAGCGCACGCCGCCAAATCGAACTCCAAGACCACACCGATGGAATGAAGGACAACTTTGAAAGGTAAGCACTCCAGACCACCTTTCTCATTCAATTACCCTCATGGCATTGTCGTGTCATCACGTTTGATATCTTGTCTTTGTTTTCAGTTTTGAAAGTCAACGCCAAGAGGCACCTTGAGGCCGCGATCAAGGAGCGTGGCGACCGAAAAGCGCAATGCCTTGAGGCCACCGAGGAGCGGGACATGTGGAGCAAAGCGGTGCCAAGAAATGGCAATCGGCATTGTGCCTGTCCTCGACCTTATCGACCCGGCTCCACAGGTGGTAGAGCTAAGGACCGCGTCGGCTCGGATCGGTCGAGAGATGCAAGCAAGCATGGGGATGGTTCCAAGACTTCGTGAAGGAGGCGGGTGAGTACACGGGTGCCCATGTGCTAAGCATGGTGCGTGCTCACTACCCTCGATCAACCTCGAACGCTTGGAGGCTGGGTACCAAGGAGATAGACCCAAACAAGGCCGAAGAGCTTGGACGGCCCAGTGGAATTGTCGTCAAAGATAATTGGCGATATTAGCTCTGTCGGAGGTGGGACATCACCTGTCGGGGTATGCCATCGACAAGCCACCGGAAATGCCATCACCGCAAGCCAACCAACGAAACTCATGTCTCGACCGACCAGAACCGCGCGAAACCATCCTTCACTTGACCAGCCCTAGAGTCCCCGAGACTCGAGTAGGGTATCGAGGCGTGGGCGATGGCGCCATGCGCCCGACCATAAATGTAATAGGCTTAGAGTCATAGAAGGAGGACATAGTTGTGTTATTGTAAACTTGAGCCTTTTTCAAAGAGCTTGTAATAACGTGTATATATCATTATAAGCTTGTTTGTTTTATACAAAACACACTTTAAGCTTGAAATTTTTGTTGGTGTAACTAAGTGGGAACGTGTTAACGTTACATTTAGTTGTACCGTTTTGCTCGACACGTCACCACTGAAAGTTTATGCGGCCCCGATCGGCATGTGGTGGGAGTATGAGGTACTATGACTTTGTGCACACGTGGGCGCTTGATAAGTCAAACCAGGGGGACCTGCCGATCACCATAGCGTGAGAGAACAGATCCCGTGCGCGTGTTGGGAGGAATCGGAGATGTAGGCCTGCTCCGAAAACCGTAGAAGGGTGGTGGTGGCTTATACCGCTTAAGTTAGAATAATTATAAAATTTGGAGTGACACATGAGTGGTCGGAGAAATCATAGTTGCTTTAGTAAAGTAAATCGAAAATACAAGTGGAGTACATATCTCGGTGGTTAAGCATAGAAGCGTCTAAGCTTGTCGATGTGCCATGAGTTCGATGCGTCCGTCTTGCCGTCTAGATGAGCTAACTCAGTAAGACATTGGGCGTGTGACTTCCTTGATCATGAAGGGTCCCTCCCATGGGGTTGCGAGTTTGTGGACACCGGCCGGGTTCGTCTTCCACTTCAGGACTAAGTCTCCGACCACAAAGAAACGCTCTTTAACGTTCTTGTTGTAGTACTGCGCCAAAAGCAAGAAGGTATTTGGCCGTTCAATGCGCAAGAATCAAGCCTTTTCTCTTCTGCGCTATTGACTTCTAGCTCCCGTACTTCGTCGGCCTTGCCTTCGTCGAAGTTCTCTACCCGTGCTGATCTGAAAGCTATCTCTGGTGGGAGGACTGCCTCAGCACCATAAACCATAAAGTATGGTGAGGCAGCGATTATTACATCTGGCCGAGTTTCGGAGGCCCAGGACAACGGTGGTAACTCCTTGAGCCATCTTCCAGGAGCTTTATCGTTTTCTCTATACATCCTCTTCTTCAATGCGTCCAAGATCATGCCATTTGCCCGCTCGACCTGTCCATTAGCTCTAGGGTGCGCCACCGAGACGTATTTTACAACTATGCTCCTTTCATCGCAGAAGTCCCAAAAAGCGTTCCCGGTGAACTGAGTACCCGATCGATAAGAATGATTTGTTGGGCACGCCGAAGCAGTGGATGACCTCGTCGAGGAATGTGACGACTTTCTCGAGGGATGCCTGTACGGAGGCATGTATTCTATCCACTTAGAAAACTTATCAATTAGTACGAAGACGCATGTAAATTTCCTGAGAGCTGGTTTGAAAGGCCCGATCATGTCCAAATCCCAAAGATCTGAAGGGCCAAGAGGTCGGAATCGTCTGGATCTCATGTGCTTTGGTACATGGATTCTCTTGGAGAAGAACCGACAACCTTCACAATGGCGGACTAGCTTTTACTGCGTTTACCCTCGCCGACGGCCAATAAAACCCGGCCGGAAAGCCTTACCGACCACGTGTTCTTGAGGCCATGTGGTTTGCCGCAGGAGCCGAGTGGATTTGGTCTAGGAGATGCTTGCCTTCCTCCCGGGTTATACACTTCATCAAGATTTCCTCCTTAGCGTTTTTTACGCCACAACTTGCCATCGACGAGCGAATCTTCGCTTACTACGACGCATGTCGAGCGCTCATTTTCTGCTCGATCGATATAACCGCCACCGTTCTGTTAAGTACTTGATAAAAGGTGTTCTCCAGTCCGGCTCATGAGTGGTCGGAAGCGGCTCGGTTGTGCTTGGGCGCGGAACCGTAACCACTAATTGCTGATCCGAAACTTTGTCGGTTGTTGAATCTTTGTCTTCAATGGAAGGCGTGAGCGTGTCTTGACGAATCGCCATGTGGGATTTTGGCTCGGGATGATCCTAACTTTGACAACGCATCCGCTACCGGTTCTTGTCCCGAACCACGTGTATGTACTGATGCCATAGAACACGCCTTCCAACTTTCTTATCGATTTGCAATATCGTCCATCTTTCACCCGGTCGTGTCCCAGTCCCTTGTTGAGTTGGTTGATGACGAGCCGAATCTCCGTGAGACATAGAGACGTTTAACTCCAAGCTCAACCGCAATGCGTGGGCCATGCGAGCATGCTTCATACTCGGCGGCATTATTAGATGCCGGGAAATAAATCTGAGGACGTGCGGAGCTGCTCCTTGGATGGTGATACAAAAGAACCCTCGCTCCCTTGCACCGTCAATGTTGAGAGAACCGTCAAAAGTACATCGTCCAATATTCGCTCGGATCTCTCGGAGAGGCGGGCGTGCTTAAATCATCCACTCGACGATGAAATCGACGAGTGCTGAGACTTTATTGTAGTACGACTTGCAAATTCAAGGAAAAGGGCATAGCTCCATTGCCCATTTGACGATCGCGCGTGCTCGCATCCTTATTGCGAATGATGTCCCCCAAAGGATACTCGGTCATGACCACCACACGATATCCGTCGAAGTAATGTCTCAACTTTCGGATGTTATCGATATGGCGTAGAGCGGTTTACGAATCTGTGGGTACTGGTCTTGGATTCGTTGAGTACCTCACCGATGAAATAAATTGGCGGCCAGACCTTGTAGGCGTGGCCCGACTTCGTCGCTTCGACCACCATTGTAGTGGAAACCACCCGATCGGTTGCCGCAATGTAAAGTAGGAGAGTTTCGCCTTCTCTCGGGAGCGATAAGTACCGAGGTGACGTGAGGTATTGTTTTAGCTGCGTAAAGGCAAAGATCGCTTCCTCCGACCACTCAAACTTCTCGGACGATTTGAGCGGTTTGAAGAACGGTAGTCCTTTTTCTCTAATCTTGATATGAAATGGCTTAGAGCAGCCATGCAAACGGTGAGCTTCGGACATCCTTCACCTTTTTTGGGGGCTTCATGTCTAAGACAGACTTTGACTTTCTCCTAAGTTAGGGCGTATGCCGTCAGAATCAACGACGCTGTTGCGAGCAATATGCCGAAGGGACACCAAAGATGCACTTCTTTGGGTTTAATTTCCATTGGAACGTATTAAGGGCTGCAAAGGTGCGTTCAGATTGTCAACAAGGGTATGTGCTTCCTTGGTTTTGACAACTACATCGTCGGCGTAAGCCTCGACGAGGCCGTCTTTTATCTCGTCGTTGAGGCGGGCTGTATAAGCGTGTTGGTAGGTAGCACCGGCGTTTTGAGCCCGAAACGACATAGTCGTAGTAGCGATGGCGCGAAAAGGCGTGATGAAAGACGTCTTGATCTGGTCGTCCTTTTTGAGAGCGATCTGGTGATAACCAGAGTAGCAATCAAGAAAGGAAAGCGACTCACAACCGGCGGTTGAATCTACGACTTCGCTCTATGCGAGGTAAGCCAAAGGGGTCCTTAGGCGGTGTTTGTTGAGATCGGTGTAATCAACGCACATTCTCCATTCATTATTCTTTTTTGCATACACAAGAACCGGGTTGGCTAACCATTCCGGATGATACACTTCTTTGATAAATCCACCGCCAAAAGCCGTGTAACTTCTACCCTAATCGCCTCCTTTTTGTCGCGAGCGAACCGTCAGTAACTTCGCTGATTGGTTTGGCTTTCTTTGTTGACATTTAAGGAGTGCTCAATCAAGTCCCGAGGTACACCGGGCATGTCGGAAGGTTTCCATGCGAACACGTCCATGTTGCCCCTCAAGAACCCGGACGAGCGCGTCTTCCTATTTGGGATCCAGTTGGCCCCGATGAGGGGGCCGTTGTCTTTGGATCGCCCTCGACCAAATGGATCGTCTTGTGCTCCTTGGATCTGATGTTCTTGCGCGGAGCCTCGAGCTCTGGGATCTCCAAGTGGTCGGCCGTGGTCTTCTTAGCGTCGAGCATGGTCTCGCCATGCGAATAGAGAGGTCATGGGCCTCGCTATTTTGAAGTCGTCCTCCTCGCAGGTATAAGTCTGCGTATACATTGCCCCCGAGGGTTAAAACTCCTTTCTCGGTAGGCATTTTGAGCACCGATACTGTAATGAGGTATGGCCATGAACTTGGTGAGCGACGGTCGACCAAGAATAGCATGGTAGGTGCCGTCGAAATCGGCGACCACGAAGTTGACGTGAGTCGGTGCGGAAGTGGTCCGGAGTCCCAAACCGCAGTGGCGTGATCTGCCCGAGGTGTGGAGCTCTGTCCGGGGAGAACGCCCCAGAACTGTGCCTCGTACGGCTTCAGGTCCGCTTGGGCTATTTTCAGAGCGGGCAGGCTGTTCTTGAACAATATATCAATGGAGCTGCCGCCAAATCAATCGATTACTGTCGAATCGAACCTTGTTGATACAAGGATCGAGGACGAGGGAAAACGCCTGCTCGGTATGGCGGCCCATTGGTCCTTCCTGCTGAAGTAGATTTCACGGTGAGACCACGGAGGAAGCCGCGGATCGGTGAGAAGGTTGTCGTTCTTTGCCACGTTCAAGCGGTGCGCTGGCGAGCGACTTCGCGTTCTCGTTTGGTCTCGATGGACACCTTGCCGCCGATGATGGTGTGCACGCGATCGGTCGGCTTGACGTATTATGACGAGGATCGCATCATCATCGCTGCCGTTGTCCTCATTGCGCTGTTCCTTTACGTCATTAGGCTTGCCGGAAATATCCGGAGCTGTTGGCGCGTGTAGATAGTCTTGAGGACGCGACAATTCTCCATGGTATGGTTCGACTTGGGATGGAGCTGGCGGGGCCCTTCAATGCTTTAGGCGTGGTCGTCCTCGTAGTTCTGACGTCCGCCGCCCTTTTTCACCGTATTGACCTCGCCGTCGTCTTCCGAAAGCACGCTTACTCTCTGTAATCGTCACGGCGGTTGCGCCGATTACGTTGATCACGGTGGTCGCTGAGTCGTTACTGGTTGCGGCGGTCAAAATTGTCGTTCGACTACGGTTGCCGCGATGTCGTCGCGGCGTGGAGAGGTGGTCGGGCGTGGGATCCTTGCTTCTTCTTCGACGATTATCTTTTAGCGTCGTCCGGCGTCGCGTATTTCTTAGCGGTGGCCAAGAGCGCTGTGACTGACTCAGGTCTTTTCCGGAGGAGCTTGTCCCTTAGGGCGTCGTGGAAACGGAGGCCGGTGACGAAAGCCTCGATTGCTTCGTTGTCGGAGATTGATGGGACCTTGATGCGCATCTCCGAGAAACGCCGAACGTATTCGCGCAGTGGTTCGTCTTTCCGATCTCGGATCCGTTGCAGATCGTACTTGTTGCCGGGTTGTTCACAAGTAGCGATGAAATTGTCGATGAAGGCCTGCTTGAGCTCCTGCCAAGAGTCAAAACAGTTTGCCGGCAAGCTGACTAGCCATTGGTGACCTGCGTGACCAACGGCAACTGGGAAGTAGTTAGACATAACGTGCTCGTCAGCCATGGCTGATCGGCACGCGGTTTCGTAGAGCATGACCCATAATTCGGGGTTTTCCTTGCCGTCGTACTTCTGAAGTTTCTCGAGCTTGAAATTCTTGGGCCATATGACTTGGCGAAGGTGTGGAGTGAACTGCTTCAGACCCGGAGGGCCGTGGGCGGTGTCATACTCCATACGGCGATAGCTTTCATGGGATGCACGATCGTTGGCTCTCTGGTTGATGCGAGCACGCAGATCACGTCCGCCGAGGTAATGGCGAAGATCGTTATTGCCGTCGCGCGATCCCGATAGCCATCCGACGACCACCGCGGTTATCACGGCGATTATCGCGCGGTTATCTGGCGGTTGTCACCTCGAACGTCGTGATGGTTATCCTCTCGGCGGCGGTTTTCGTCCCGACCACCATCATGACCACCGCTTCGCCTTGACGATTGTCCGACGGGTCGTTGTTGCGCGAGCCACGCTTGTTGAGCGGTACGTATGGCGACTTGAGTATTGGCGGTCTGTGGCTTGATTCCACCGAGACGGATGGGGCCCGGCTTGATTCATCTCGGTGATGCAGGCCATAGCGTGCCGTCGAGATATGCTTGTATTTCATCACGGACTCGCTTGGGTTTCGGGTGTTGGGCACGGCGCATTGTCGCCATGGCAACGGCTACGTTGGCGCTTGGGGTCTTGAAGACTTGTTTGTCCCCCACCACTGTCGAAAAAGCATTGTTGAGGTCGCGCGGTTGGATCCTTATGCGCCGTGCCTCTGGTCCGCTTCTTCGATTTGCTTGCGGTACGATTAAACCGGTCAATGTTGCGTGCCAGCGTCGCGCCTTTTTCTTGTTCTGTTTAAATGCCAATCTGCTGGCGGCTCGTCGTTCTTGGCGACATGGATCAAATCCCTCGTCTTGGCGGGAAAGATGGAAATTGGGGAAACCGGGCGTGGTCTGGTAGATCCGGATCGTATTTGACGCCTTCATCTTCGTGACGTCAAACTTCGGTGTGGACAGATCGTTGGATGCGATGCGGATGAGGAGCTGGAGTCACCCTCTCGGGACCGTGTGGGCAGACCTTCTTGATAATCTTCAATCCGGACCATGTTGACGATGTTGCATGGCTTCTGACGAGATCGGCAGTGTAGGACATAGATCCAAACGGCGTCGTAGGTTGCACGCGTGGTGGCTGAAGGCGGCGTTCCACGGTGCCGTAGGGCTGGACTGAGTGGTTCTCCGTCGGGACTTCGTACTCGCGAGTCGGAGGCCCGTCGCGGCATTTGGTGGCGACGAAGCGGGCGCCTCCTCGAGTAGATCGACCACAAGATCTGTTCAAGCCGTGCGGACGGTCGCCCGAGCTGGTCGGATAGATCTGTTGTGGGGGAGCTGTTACCCGATCGATGGAGTCGAAGCGGTCGGTGTCGTCGATCGCTTCCCTCCGTGAAGCGGGGAAGCGGATGACGGGTTGTCGGCGTGGTCAGTAGGCGTGGTCGGAGCCCGATGTACCGTGGTCGGAGCGGATCCATCGTGGTCGAGGCCGTGTTCGCCGTGGTCGAGCCGTGTTCACCGTGGTCGGAGCCGTATTCACCGTGGTCGGAACCGTAGCGATCTGCGGTGAAGTAGTCGCTTGCGCGGGTTGAATACACGCCTCGGTCATGGTGATGGAGACGTCGGGGCGGTGGTCCAAGTGATCTCGCCGATGGTGAACGTGAGGCCGTCGGGCGTAGCCATGGAGCCGGAGATGATGACCATCTTGTTCGCTTGGAAGCGACGCACTCCCCTACGGCGCGCCATCGCGGCGAAAATATGGTCGGCGATCTACCTAGGGGTATGCCCAAGGTAGTAGATTATCGGCGACAAAAGCGCAAGTCCCAAACAAGACGGTGGACGCAAGACAGACCGCGGTTTTATCCGTGTTCGCCGCCAAGAAGGCGTAATACCTACGCCCCGCGTCGATTTGTATTGCTCAGTATGTCAATGAGAGATGATTTTTAGAGGGTCCCCGCCGCCTTATATAGTCCGGGGCGGGGTTACGAGATCTGAAACTAATCCTAGTCGGTTACAATTGCCATATGTGGCGGATAAGATTCCTATTCTAATCGACCAGGATCCTGCTTGGTCGCCAAATCCGTCTTGATTCCTTGTGCGGGACTCGATCAGTTAATCGGGCCATACGTCATCTTTCAGTGGACTGAACCTATCGATCCAGGCCAACCCAAGCTTAGCCGTAAGGGTATAGGGGTTAATACCCCCACACCCGCACTCTCCCTGCGCCGTCAGATCATCAAGGAGCGGTCCAGATTAGCTGGTACCGGTTCGGTCCACAGCGGACCGTGGACTCAGTCCTCCGTGGGCTGCGTCGGCGCCGTCGTCACATGCGCTGCGTGGTGCACAAGGGTGCGCCTATCGGCTGCTCCACCACGTGGCGCCCGATCAACGACCTCGGTCAAACCGTGACAATTGCGCTTTTTTTCGAAAAAGCCCCTCTATTTCATCGAAATCAACCCAGCAGTCAACTTAATTCAAAATAGTTATTTTTCGATCCTGTTTTTATTCGGTTAGGCCCTGTACTTTCCGATTTAATGCCCGCAGTCCTATAACCGTGATAATTTATATTTTTAATTATTTTAATTCGAAAATAGGTTAGTTTATTTACGTAATTGCCATTACATCTTATTTCATGCATAACTTTCACGTTTTTAAGTCCGATTTGAGTGATTCTTTCGCTCATGTGTTCGTAGAAATGCGTAGAACAGATCTGTAAGTTTTTCAACATATGTTTTCACTGTTTGGTGTACTGTTCTAATAGAGTTCTATCTTGTATGCATATAATGATTGGAATGATGCTTGATTGATGATTGGATCACGATTAGAGGGTGAGCCATTCGAGGTGATGTGAGGACCCCTAGCGAGGATCAGCGATTACTCTCTGGGACGACTTTGAGGAAGGCAAGTGTACCAAAGGCCCCTTGTTACCTATGAACTACTACCACTTACATTCATGCATGTGTTTAACTTGAATTGCCTTTAAGGACTTTACCTAGATGATTCATTGTACCACATATCCTTGATACCTAGGTTTATTGGGTAGGCATTTTTGGATAGATGCTGCAGCGCTTAACATGAAGTAATTGTTAAACATACTTAAAGACTATATGCAATGTGATAAAATGGAACTTTTTAGCAACAGATGAGATATTTGAGTACGGGGTTGAGTACTCTAGTGCCTCTCCATAAGGACTTTATCCCAAGCGGCAACCTGGGAGGGACCGTACAACCCCGAGTGTCATATGGCTCGACTTTAACCTATTATCTAGTTTGTACTAGCTCGTACGTAGCTCCAGTGAAGGGGTAAGAGGGTATCTTTCCTTTTTACATTTTGGGTGTGCACCGTGTTTGCGATGCCCACGTGCCATTCCTTGTAGCTACGACACATTAGTGCAACTAGCTAAGGGTTTCATAGTGAACTACGCCACACTTCCTAGGAAGAGGTGTAGTGGGTCTCATGAACCCCGGCATTGGGAATCACGGCTCGGTGGTAAAGATGTACAATTTACTGCGAGAAATAATTAACTGTTATAACGGTTGTGCTCACGGATCTGAGCGATCCGGATCCTTGAGATTAGTGGTTACCGTGGATAATGGATGGATGGGTTATGAGATAAAGCTTGATGATACTTTAATACCACTTGGGAATTGGGACCTGTTCATTAAATTAGTAATTCAGGTTGCTAAAAATTGAAGAACTAAAATTGCGAACCACAGTCAAAACAGATGTCAAGCCTATTTGAGCCTCATAGATCCCTTTGTTATACTTGCTAAGCATGGTGAGCTTACACTTGCTTTACATCCAATGAAAATCCCGGATGGGTAACGAGATAATGGATATGAAGAGTTTCGGAGGATGCCCAGGACTACTAGGGAGGCGTTCACCGCTTGGAGTCCACATGGCAGTTGGGCTAGTTATTCCATTTGTGTTTGTAATAATATTGCCTTCGAAAGGACTTTGTATTTAACTTTATGATGAGATATGCGATGTAATAAGTACTTTACTTTGATACTACTGCAATTTGTGATATATGTGTGTGTTTGGACATCCTGGCACATATATGAGTACTCGGTTTTGCTTTGCAAAATTGGGTGCGACAATGGCTCCACCGCCGTGCCCTAAGAGGCGACAGGAGTGGGCGGACTGCGCCACATCTAAAACAATCGATGGAGGGGTGGCTCTGCTACTACGCCTCGGGATGCAAGGGAGGCGAGCCCCTCTACACTCGAGCAGAGGCGGGCTCAAAATGGCCCCTGCCTCTAACGAGACAGAACAAGGACTAGGGGTTCATCC